>JAODAL010051187.1:0-26852 GCA_025379985.1 Phyllomedusa bahiana
CAAAATTGTGGCATCCTTGGTTACTTCAAAAGCAGATTAAAATTTTTGCAAAATTTTACCAAACATTTATTGACAGCCCTTTAAATATAAGACCCATGTAACATCCCGTTATTTTTTTAATTGTGTTGGCAATCCATATAGTGGCAGGAAACTACAAAACTTTTTACCAACCCTGCGATGCGCGACCGCAAGCCCCCTACTCCATCTTGGATGAGCATTTTTACAGCGGCGTGGCCGGGGCGTGGACTTTTCGGGGGACCTCCCCCTTCTTCTAGTTCTGAACAATTTTATCTGTGACTATGTTTTTAAATTCTCACTCTTGCGGTCAGATGGAATTTATAACAAATCACAGAAATATTGTTCAAACAAATGGAAAAAAATCAGGTAATAAAGAAAAAAGACTAAAAAAATAAAAAATTTGGTGAAACTCTGGGGCCAGACATTTTTTTATTTGGCACAATTATGGGACTAAAATGGTGCTTTTTGGAAAAAGAGAAAAAAATGATAAACATTTTTTTAAAAAAAGAAAATTGTACAAAGAGAAGTTATTGATTCACAAAATGCAAACCTGAACCTAAGGGCCCTAAATGAAGAGTAAAATTTGGAAGTCTATACTTAAATTTAGTTCTGAACAAATTACCGCATGTAATAACCAATTGCCACAATAGGCTATACACGAAATGAAAAAAAGTTGCATTGCCAATGTTTGTGAAAATTGATGCAACCGTTTGTTTTTTTTGTGATTGTTTTTTAACATAATGAAGCACTTTAAGACTACGGGAATCACATATAAGAGAAGTTCGACGGTTACCCCTATGCTTGCCAAAGGGGGGCGTGTACTCCCGAAACTCGCGAGACGTAGCGCTGTTTTGAGAGGTGAGGTGTTGAGGAAGCTCACACAGCAGGGACGCTGATGTAACAAGTCCTTGCGGACGGGATCTCCTAGCGTCCACGGTGAAAAGGGAGAAACCCAAAACTACCGGTGAATGATAAACTAATATATAAAAGAAATTGAAACCTTTTTACACTGGACTTTTCGAATTTTATGCAAAATTTAATAAAAATTTATACTTTTTTACTATGGGGAAACCGTTTTGTTATACCTTAAGCAACATATTAGAGGCACTTTGAATAGCAGTGGGGACCTGCAGCTATGGTATAATCTGGTTTGTTCATTAATAAAGGTGCATTGCATGATGAGTATATAATCAAAAAACATACTAGCGCCATGTTTGGGTTTTGTTTTTACAGCGTTCTCTCTTCGCTATAAATTATGTGTTATCTGTATTCTGCAGGTTGATACGATTCCAGAAACACCAAACATGTAAGTTTTTCAGTACCATAAAAAAATCCAAACATCTCAACTTTGTAATGTAGCATAATTTTCCACTCAGTTTTGGCATTTGGAATTTTCTTTCTTCTACAGTGTTCAGCGTAAGGTATAAATAATGTCATAACGCTGTAAAAAAAAAAAACACGCAAATATGACGCAAGTAGTTTTTTTTTCACATTTTGAACCACTTTTTTTGAACCACTTAGAATTTTTTTGTGGTTTCCCAGGACATTCTATGCTACGGTGAATGACATCATTAGAAAGTACAGTCTTGTCTCGCAAAATAAAAGCCCCAATATGTCTATGTAGATGGAAAAATAAAAAAGTTATGGCTCTTGGAAGGTGAGGAGGAAAAAATTAACATGTCAACCAAAATAACAAAAAATGCAAGGTCCTTAAGGGGTTAAGTAAATTATACTCGCTACTGTATATATGGTCTGGTTGATGCATTTAGTACTATTTATCACTTGATTTTTCATATTTATTTGCATCCTTCCATGCTATTATTGTTACATATAAAGACTCTTTATGTGTATTTGTGGAGGATGTGTCACCTACTTATAGTAATTTATTTGTTAATATTTTGAGTTTCATATTCTCTTTTGGGTATATTGATTGTGATGTAATGATGTTTGTAATATTGAACCAGTTTTGCATTGGTATTATATAAATAACAAAGCTGCTTGGCATGTCAATGAGAATTTGATGTCAAGGGACTATTGGGACTATTGAAAACTAAAATGAGTTTTTCCTTGTATAATATTGGGACATGTCAAACAATTTGTTTTACCACATTTATGACTACCCTTCATATAATTGATATGAGTGCTAGGGGCTAACTTCTGACATTTGAGTTGGCTTAGTTATTTAAAAGTAGTCGCTCTTCTAAATAACAGTGTGAAATTGTGGGTCATTTCTTTAGCCAAAAAGGGATCTTTATGAAAGTTATGCCAATGAAGCTATGGGTTTTCCTCTTTTTGGCAAGATCCTCAGTTAGTAGTATGATCCCGTCTGCTTTTGCCCAAACAATTGTTTTTGGATGAGGCAACTGCTCTTGATAAATGCTTCATTGGTGAGTTCTTAGGTTTTTCTTTCTCTTTGAATCTATTAGCAATAATGCTAGATTGTTCTTTAGAATCCTGGTCTTTGATACATTTTTTGTGCATTCTATGCAAAGCCCATATGGTATGCTGTTCCTCCATTTCTTGTGATATAGACTGCAGTAGTCAAGGTAACTATTTCCCTTGATCTGTCTATTTAATATATTTATCTTGATCTTTTCTGACCACCAGATCCAACAACTCAAACTGCTTGTTGCTAATCTCCATGGTAAACTTAGTCCCCCAATCTTTATTATTAAGAAATCTGGAAAAGTTTTGGGCATCTGTAAGAGAACCATTCCATATAAAAATCAGGTTGTCTATGTACCTCCTGTATATGACAATATTTAAAGAGAACCTTGTATCCTGATGGATAAAATGCTCCTCAAAATGTCCCATGAACAAGTTCGCATATGATGGTGCGATCTGTGTGCCCATGGCTGTGCCTTTTGTTTACAAATCTGATGATCACAGCTGAAAAGTTATTATTTAAAGCAAAATTAAGATCCTCAATTAAAAAAATCTCTTTGCTGCTACATTAAAAGGGCATCCTCCTCAACAAAGTGTTTTTCAAATTATAAACCTAACATGTGATCAATATTGGTATATCATGCTGTGACGTGTCCATAGTCATAAGATAATAGCTGCATTGTTTTGTATGGGAAAATTAAATTTCATCTGAATCATGTAAATAACTCGGCAGGTTTAGGACATACTCCTGTAGGTACATAAACATCCAGGTATTGCGGTAGATTACTTGAAAGTACTCCAACCCCAGCTATAGAAGGGTAGTCTGGTGTTTTTTTTTTTTAGGGTTTTATGAAGTTTGGCGGTGTGAAAGAAATAGGGTTTGGTTGGCTAGTGTACCAAAATAAATGTTCTCTCTTCTTTGGTTAGACTTCCATTTTTGTGTGTTCCATCAACAAAAGATGTTAGAGCTGCAGACAGTAGTGAAATGGTCTTCTTTGGTCTTTCTCATAAAACTGTGCATCAATAAGGATGTTGGATACTTTAAATGATAATAGTTAAAATCCATTATCACAACGCCGCCCAATTTGTTGGCATTGCATATTACTAGTTCAGAGGATTAATGGTTATTTAAGGCCAAATTCTTAAAATCATCCGCTACTAAGTCATAAATCATATTTTATTATTATTTTTTATTATGTCTGGGGCATGGAACGTTTTGTGAGATATGGCGAAATCTATTCTTATTGGCCGAATTCAATCATGTGACAACTTGGTGGAAGGTATATATAATGGCACATGGCAACACCTTGACACACCCCCTGAAGAAGCATTAGTGAAACATGCATTGGGGCGTCAGGTGCTACTCATGTGGAGTCCATTACTATGGATAATAGATGTAGATGTAGATGGTGCCAGTACTTGTAATACATCATCTGATATAATTAATTGGCTGAGAGTAGAAAAGGTCCAAGCCAAGTTAAATAAACTGAATGTGAAGAAGGCTCCAGCCCCAGTTGGTTAACATCCAAGAGTTCTTAAAGAGCTCATCTCGGTTGACAGTGTGTCTCTGTATATGATATTTAGCGATTGTCTGGTGACTGGTATAGTGCCAGGAGACTGGCGCAAGGCAAATGTGGGTCCCATCTTCAAAAAAGGCTCCAAATCTTGCCCAGGTAATTATAGACCACTAAGTTTGACAACTGTTGTGGGAAAAATGTTGGAGGGGCTCATAAGGGATTATATACAGGAATATGTGGACGAATACAATGTTCTAAGTGATTGCCAGCATGGTTTTACTAAGCACAGAAGTTGTCAGACCAACCTGGTCTGCTTTTATGAAGAGGTAGAAGTCTGGATAGCGGGGCAGCTGTGGATATTGTGTCTTTAGACTTTGCAAAGGTGTTTGACACTGTCCCTCATAAGCGTTTGTTGGGTAAATTAGAATCCATTGGGTTAGAAATAAGTGTGTAATTGGATTAAAAACTGGCTATTGGATCGTACTCAGAGAGTAGTGGTAAATGACTCCTACTCTGAGTGGTCCCTGGTTATGAGTAGTGTGACCCAGGGCTCAGTATTGGGTACTCTTTTATTTAATGTATTTATTAATGATATAGTGGAGGGAATCGATTTTTGCAGATGTCATCACGCTATGCAGGGTAGTGCAATCAATGGAAGATGCTCATAAATTGAAAGCAGACCTGGACACACTGAGTGTTTGGGCATCCACTTGGCAAATGAGGTTCAATGTGGATAAATGTAAGGTTCTGCATATGGGTACAAATAATCTGCAGGCGTCATATGTCCTAGGGGGAGAAAAACTTGGAGAATCGCTTGTTGATTTTGGGTGTTCTTGTAGATCATAGACTACAGAACAGGAAGCAGTGTCAATCAGCTGCCTCTTAGGCAAGTAGGATATTGGCGTGTAGTAAAAGAGGCATAGACTCGCAGGACAAGGATGTAATTCTACCACTGTATAAATTCTCCCGCTGTATAAAGCATTGGTGCAAGACAAGGGGACATTTTCTTCAGCTGGAGAAAAAGGATTCAGTCTCCAGAGGAGAAGGGCGTCCTTCACTATAAGAACTGTAAATATGTGGAATAGTTGCCTGAGGAGCTGGTCACAGCAAGAACGGTTGGGAGTTTCAAGAAATCCTTAGATAACTACCTGAAACTAAAGAATATTAATGTGTACGTAGCCATGTAAAATTCTGGGTCCTGGCTGGTGGCGGCTTCGGGGTCAGAGATAGGGTCTCCACTGGAGCAGATTGGTTCTTGCCATGTGGCTTTCAGGGCATTCACCAGTTGTGAAGCTGGGCTTGAAATCCCTCCCTCCCTTCACCAACGTTTTCCCCAGCCTTGGTTTAATTTGATGGACATATGTCTTTTTTAAACCATACGAACTCTGTAACTGTACATTTTTTATGTTGATTTACTGTTATTGTAGGCTCTTATTTCTATGTGGTTTTTTGATTTGTGCCAGTTGTAATATGACAATACATGTGACCAACATTGGAAAGAGGTTAGCCCCTATATTGTCGGCATAGTTTGCGGCACCTGTACCGTGTTGTTGTCGTCTAGTTTTTTGTTTTTCATTATTTGATTGCATTTTATTTAAATTTTTAAATAAAAGTTTTGTGTTATTTTATGTTTTGGTGTGGTGTCCTCATTTGTTTCTTTTGGTGAATTTGAACAGTGTGAGTGACAATACCACAAATTGGAGATTTGTAGAAATTTAGATTGGAGGTTTAGTGTACCATCACATTAATAGACCTAAAAAATGTATTCCTTACGAACCCTTCATGTGTTACATCATAAAACATACAGACCTAGTGGCCTTGTGATTGCATTGGATATAATCTTAAAGGGGATATCTCACTACAGGGATGTCTGCTTTTTATGTTAAAGATCTTGCAAAAACAAGTCACTTTGCAATATATGTCCATTAACAGTGTCCTACCTATTCCTAGATATCCCATCTTGTATGGGCTGCAACAGCTCCTCAGATCACTATAGCTACAGATCTGTTTGATCTCTCCTGATTGGCTGCCAGCGCTGGGTGCTATAGCTACAGACCTGGTTGATCCCTCCTGATAGGCTACCAGCACTGGTTGCTATAGATACAGACCTGGCTTCTACTGCAGCCTAGTAGAAGCCAGTAAACACGCCCCTGAATTCAAAATGAAGCAAAGAAAACAGGGCTGAGGTAAGATAAATCAATGTAGTGAGACAACCCCTTTAACTTAAATTTAAACTCTCTGCACTTCCCATCTCTTGAGGGTCCAGGTACAGCATCATCAATTTTAGTACTGTTCGTATATTTAATTTTCTCCAAAATATATAAATTTGTGGTCAAAGTTATTTTTCTAATCAACTGATGGAGATCCCTCTATAGTTTGAAGGAATGTGAAGTTTATGGTGGGCAAAATGAAGAGATGTGAAGTTTATGGTGGGCAAAATGAAAGTCCCTTATTTAGTAATGATGTTTCATGGTAATTCAGCTAGTATTTAAATAATTTCAAAATGATGGTCTGTGGGTTTGTTATTGATTGTTTAACGTCCCTTTTTTGTTGATGGGATTTGAAACTCCACTACTAAATAAGGGACTTTAATTTTGCCCATCACAAACATTACATCCCTACATTCACAAGGCCACCATATCTGTATGTTTTATGACTCAGAAGCAGATGATTTTAGGAAATTAGCCCCAAAAAAACCATCAAGATATCACAATACATACTCAATCCTCATACAACAGAACCACCCTTGTTTGAATCTGTACAGCTACACAGACAGCAATTAAAAGACAATATCGGAGCTATAGGCCCACCCCCCTCCAAAGTCACGTCCTTCTTTGCTTCGGGCTCTAGAGGTTCTGTCCTACAAAAATATTATGCCACAGGGATCCCATAAAAAGAAAACGTTTCCATTATGTCAGCGCTGTAGCCGCTGTTTACTTCCGAATGATGATGTAAAGGAATCGGCATGTGATCGCTGCATTGATGACGTCCCCATTTAGAAGTGATAGAATGTAAACAGTAGCCCGGGAAGACATGGCCCTTGAAGTAGGGACCTTTGGTATAGGGTGGGGGGTGGGGTAAACAGGTGTTTTTCATAATGAAGCCCCTGAAGCATAATACTAATTTTTCATGGACAACCCCTTAAAAGGAATTTGACACTAATTTTAACAAATATACCCAATCTGGCAAGCTTCAAAGAAAAATATAAAAATGTAAAAAATATAAAAAATCTATGAGTATGCTACACAGAGATTCTAATGTTGATTAGACCACTTCGGGCCGAAAAAATGCTTAAGAAACCAAATTTTTTTGTACATGTTTTCCTTTTGCAAAAAAAAGGTTGTAACTAGAGATGGGCGAATTTCCCGAAATTCGGTTCGTTCACTTCGCCGAATTTCTTGGCAAAAAATAACTTCGTTCCGAATTACTTCGGGATGAATTACGTTAAAAAACAGCTATTTCCAGGCTGCACAGAGCCTGCAGGGTGCTGTAGAACGTTGTGCCATGCTTAAATATGCAGAGGGAGCTTGGTTTGGTCTTCATACAATGTTGTGCTTTAGTATAACACGCAGATGACTGCCGCCGCTCTTAGAATCGCTTCACTATAAAATTCCCTGGGCACTTAAGAGGGCAAAACTGACCAAAAAACTGAAGGGGGAATGTAGCCTGATAAAGTCATGGCAGCGACAGCTGGAAAAAAAACTAGCTGAGAGCTCAGGTGGCAACATCAGTGACAGAGTGTGTAGGTCACGGCATCAGCCACAGCAGCAGCATGAGGTCAGACAGTGGCACAATGACATTCTAGAGGTGGCAAAAACAGGAGTCCTCCCTCTCAATAGCTGGGAAAAAGGCTCCTATTTTGGACCGGTAGCGAGGGTCCAATAGGGTGGAGAGCCAGAAGTCATCCCTCTGCTGGATGCTGACTATTCGGCTGTCACTAGCCAGGCAAATCAGCATTCTGCGGGCCATCTGCACAAGTGACTCCGAGGGGCTCCCTGCCTCCATCTCCACTGTATACTGCCACGGTGCTTGCGGGTCATCTGCCTCGTCTTCCTCATCTCCATCTACCTCTTTCAGCTGCTCCTGCTCCTCCTCTCTTGTCACCTGGGTAGAAAATCCACTCATTTCAACAGACAATGCTTCTGCTCCAATGTACTCCTCCTCCTCCTCCATTTCAGTCCACCCCGGACTCATGTGGCCGCGAGATGTAGTCGCCACGTCTCCAGTCCTCTGCCCAGAAAGATTTTTCAGCATCTGTTCCAGGACATGAAGCAGTGGAATGACGTTATTCCTCCCGTAGTACTGGCGACTGACAAATAATGTGGCCTCCCCGAATGGCCTCAACAAACGGCAGGTGTCACGCATGAGCTGCCACTTGCTGACATCAAAGTTACACAGGTGAGTACTCCTGTCCGCCTGGATTATCAAAAAATCGTTAATGGCCTTTCTCTGTTCATACAGTTGGTCCAACATGTGCATGCTGGAATTCCAACGGGTGGAAACATCGCATATCAGAGTGTGTTGGGGGAGGCCGTTCTGCCGCTGCAACTCGAAGAGGGTGTTCCTGGCTGTGTACGAATGGATGAAGTGCATGCACAGTTTATTGGCCATTTTCAGAATCTTCTGAAGATCGGTGGAAGACTTCAGGAACCTTTTCACAACCAGATTGAACACGTGCGCCATGCAGGGCGCATGAACCATCCCTCCTCGGTGCAGCGCGGACACCATGTTCCTCCCATTGTCCGTCACCATGGTTCCGATTTGCAGTTGGCGCGGAGAAAGCCACACATCGATTTCTTGCTGCATGACGCGGAGCAGTTTCTCCCCTGTGTGACTTCGTTCGCCGAGGCAAGCCAGGTGTAGAACTGCGTGACACCGCTGTGCCCTACACATGTGGTATGATGGAGCAGTACTTGTGGAGGCTGAGATGGTGGTGGTGGTGGAGGAGGAGGAGGCGGACATTGGCGCAGGAGCCGCAGTTTGACAACGTGGAGGAGAAAGCGGCGTCTCCTGTCCAAGTTGTTGGTGTGCCTGGGCCGGAAGCACATTCACCCAGTGGGCCATAAAGGACATGTACTGGCCCTGACCGTAGTTACAGCTCCAGACGTCCGCGCTCCTCCGGTGTCTTAGCAAAGAACTGCCACACCGCCGAGTATCGGATTTTACCGCCAAAGCTACGCACTGAGTGACTACTGCTGCCGCTGCCTCGCTGGGCCCCTGTGCCGCTACTTTCTTGGACCTGCGAAGCGGGTTTTTACCCCGTGGCCGCTTGGCTCCCGACCTCACAGGTGCTATCCTGCTGACTCACGACCACACGACCCACTTGCTGGCTGCGCCGCTGCCTGACGCGCAAGCTGACGCCCTCTTCTCCTGACGATGATGAAGCCCTTGCCTCACCCGGCTCCCAAGTGCGGTCGGCTACATCATCATCTATTTGTGTTTCATCGTCACTGCTGTCCTCATCACCGGTCTTGGTATGCCGAGGCTGACCCCTCACAACATGACCTCCCATGCCAGTCTCAACATCTATATTTTGCCGCCTACTGCAAGAAGCAGGGGATATTGGCCCCATTTCTTCGCTGCCAAGTAGCTGCTGACTGCCCTCCTCAAATTGTTCATCCTCGCTATATAGTGGCGCTGAGCCCAGACCACATAGTAGATCTCTGGCTGAGGGAACCGGATGGGACAGAGGCGGTTTGAGGACAGGTGAGGGCCGCTGACCCGCTCCCGGGCCATGCCAACTAAGGGTTGTGTCTGACGTTCCCACCGACTCTTGGCTGGGGTTGTCAGATGTCATCTGGGAGGAAGTGGATGACCTAGTCAACCAATCAAGAACCCTTGGGTTGCTAGTCAGTACACAGCCGCTAGATGACAGCGGCAGTTGTGGCCTCACCGAGTGACCCCTGCTGCGACGTCCCCTTGCTGTGCTGCGACCTGGGCCTGGAATGTTTGTGCCTCTGCCACTCGCAAGTGAAGAGCCTGCCACCTCTCTGTTTGACATACTGTTTGTTCTAAAATGTACAGACACTGTTTGATGAAGATATCTGTATATGATAAATACACACCCTGTATTTGACTCCAAATGAACCCACTAAGAAGCTTGGTAACCCTTGGATATAAATTGCGCTCCACAAATGGGCAGGAAAAATTGACTTGTATGTGCCGTTTAAAAACTCTGTGTATTTTACTGAATATAAAAGCACAAACAGGCTTAATTAACCTTCGAATATGAATTATGCTACAGAATTTCTTCCGTGGCAGTGAAAAACAAAGTTTCTTTTACTGAGTACAACGGCAGAACAACGCTTAATTAACCCCTGGATGTAAATTGCGCCAAAGAATTGAGCAACCAAAAACTACGAGCTTTGTAGCGTGTTACAATTGCGTGTTTTCTACGCTAAACAACAAGAGAAAAAATTGTAATTAACCTTGTAATTAACCCCTGGATGTAAATTGCGCAAAAGAATTGAGCAGCCAAAAATGAAGTGATATTTGTATTGTAAAAACGCTGTTTCTTTAAATGAATACAACAGGAACAGGCTTAGATCCCCCTTGGATATTTAATGTGCTGTGAGCAGATATAATTAAAATGTATATGCAGCTGCAGTGGACGCACACTGAACTTCAGATCCAATACCCCAAAAAATCAGAAATAGAACAATAAGAGAAGCAGTCTCTGAGACAAGCTGAGACACCCCACAAAAATCGCTGTACAAAAATCAGTTCTTCAGTAACAATTAGCCGCGGCAGCACCTTCCCTGATCAGTACAGTGAGAGGAGTGTGAGCTCCCGGCGTCGTGCCCGGACTTATATAGTGTGGCGACGTCACAGAATCCCGCCGGTCTCTGATTGTCTTAATCTCTGCACATGTCATGCAGGCTATGCCCTTCTTCCTCCCAGACTTCTTTGCCCCATGTAGCACCATGTGCTCGCAGCCATTTTATCAACCAAAAGCACACTTCGTTCACCCGAAGTACCCCAAAGTTCGACTTCGTTCAGAACCGAAGTTTTCCTGAAATTCTAAACGAATTCCACTTCGTTAGAATCAATTCGCCCATCTCTAGTTGTATCGGTACATGCATGTTATGATGCTTTTTTTCTGGTGTGTTTATCCCCCATAACCAATTGTGCAATCTGTAGCATGAATTGCAATGCTACAAAAACATATCAATAAAATTTAACACAACAACGAAGAAAAATCAACATCTGTACATTTTATATTTACCTATTGACTTCCAGCTAATATTTGGGCGATGCAATTTATGGAAAAAAAACCCACATGCATTCTTTAGTAATATTTTTTGCAAAACTACAACCTGTGAAATCGGCCTTGAAGATTATGGAACTATTTGAGGCAGTCGTGCATGCTTGGGATTTATCGGAAACCATGACAATAGCAGGAAGATGACGCTATTTCCAGCTGTGGCTAAAGCAATATCCCAATGACGGCTTTTATTCTAGTCTCTACAGTAACGAGTCAAGGCTGCAAGTTTTAGAAATCCGTTTTATTTATGAAAAGGCTTGATGAACATGGACTCTTTTGGACTCAATGTATTTAGATTTCAGAGGAGAGTCTGACTTTTTTAGTTATTGTATCAGAAAGGAAAATATCTCTCCTTGGAGAGAACCATTTAGGTGTATGGAGTTTTGAGATTGCCTTTTTGCCCTCCACTAAGCATCTGCATATCATAAAGCATTATGACTGACTCACTGAGTATTTAAAAAGCAAAAGGGATATTAGCCAAGCCACTATCACGCAGAGATATTCCCAGTTCTGAGCCACTCATTGCCTCCCACCCAGCCAGCCAGTATGCTCTGCACTGATGAGGGGCAAAACCCCCAAAACAGCTGTACGCAGATGAGTGACAATGGCTTAGCTAATATCCCTTGTGCTTTTTTAAAGATTCTCTGAATCAGAAGCAAGTTGAGGATATGTTACTTCCAATAGAGGGTGATCGCGCTTCTCAGCTCCTTTCCCATAATGCCTTAGTTATTGTATAAAATCTGGATCGTCTTTACATAGTTTGCATTGATGCCTCTTCAGGGGTCAGAACTAGTGTTGAGCGATTTTTATCGACAAAGTTGAAATCGGCAAGGTTTTTATAGTGATCGAAATTTCCAGATCATGCGATAATTAAGGTTAAAATCTGTGCATCATCTATTAAGATCGCGCCTTTTTCGGCGCTTCCTGTAATTTTGGCGGCCAGCAAATGAGATTACAGAATAGAGCAGGGTGAGATGTGTGTGCGACGTCATGACTGGGATGTATGGTTGCGATTGGCTGGAAAAATCACATGACCTCGTTTTACATAGAACAGCGTTTCCTGTTTCAGCCTCAGTGTCTCTCAGCGTCTCATAGGGATAGGACCTGCGCTCTGCCTGTGGCCAAACAGCTCAGCGAAATTAGTCTATTTCTGCACAGAGAAACACAGACAAGCTCTATCTATAAAGAACACTGGATAAAGTTCACCAAGACTTAGTGTAGACATTGTAGTGGAATATCTTTATTATTAACAGTTTGCTATTGAAATATTTCCTGGATATTGGGCAGCCTGAACTTATATTGGATAAACATCATTTTCTAGTAACTGCAGGTCTCTTTGTTAGCTGCAAAACTCCACTTTATTATCAGTATACATTTCAGATAGGTGTTCAATTTTACCCATTACACCTGTGACTGTTGATATATCCACCTTGCACTTAAATTACAAACCAGCAATCTTGTAGTCAGCACAGGTTGTTTGTTGCCAAAAATACCGTGTATCGTACGAAAACATCACAGTTACGTGTTTTTTGACTTTTGCGCACCCACCACTGTTCATTGACGCAGCATCTACGTAAATCTTAAAACAGCAATTCTATATTCACCACAGGTGAATTGAAAGGTGCAAAAAATACCTTTTAAATTAAAATCAAAACATAACAGTTACGGGGTTTTTTTGATTTTTTGCGTCCCCAGCACTGTTCATTGACGCAGCATCTACGTGAATCTTAAAACAGCAATTCATATTCACCACAGGTGAATTGAAAGGTGCAAAAATACCGTTTATATATCAAAACAAAACAGTAACGTGTTTTTTGACTTTTGCGCACCCAGCACTGTTCATTGACGCAGCATCTACGTAAATCTTAAAACAGCAATTCTATATTCACCACAGGTAAATTGAAAGGTGCAAAAAATACCGTTTATTATATCAAAACATAACAGTTACGTGTTTTTTGACTTTTGCGCACCCAGCACTGTTCATTGACGCAGCATCTACGTAAATCTTAAAACAGCAATTCTATATTCACCACAGGTGAATTGAAAGGTGCAAAAAAATACCGTTTATTATATAAAAACATAACAGTTAGTTGTTTTTTGACTTTTGCGAACCGAGCAGTGTTCATTGACGCAACATCAAACGTAAATTTTAAAAACAGCAATTCTATATTCACCACAGGTGAATTGAAAGGTGCAAAAAAAAAACCGTTTATTTTATCAAAAAAAAACAGTTAAGTGTTTTTTGACTTTGCGCACCACACTGTTCATTGACGCAGAAATCTACGTAAATCTTAAAACAGCAATTCTATATTCACCACAGGTGAATTGAAAGGTGCAAAAAATACCGTTTATTATATCAAAACATAACAGTTACGTTTTTTTTTTACTTTTGCGCACCCAGCACTGTTCATTGACGCAGCATCTACGTAAATCTTAAAACAGCAATTCTATATTCACCACAGGTGAATTGAAAGGTGCAAAAAATACCGTTTATTATATCAAAACATAACAGTTACGTGTTTTTTGGACTTTTGCCCAGTCCAGATTTGTTGATAGACACCTTGCAGTTAAATTTGAATCCAGCAATTTTGTTTTGATTAGAGGGATTTGAGAATAGCTGTGATTTGCCCCCGCTTTTAATAAGAGACTTTCCAAAACCATTCCATACCTTCTCAAATTTTTATATTTCTGAACATGGAGCGAAATTCAGGTGGTAAGCGAGCAAAGAGGGGGTAGCACATGGAGGTAGAGGTACGAGAGAAGGTGCTCCTTCCAGTGCTGGCGACAACACGCATGCCAGCGGAACGCAGTTGCAGGGCCGTCAGGCCTGTCATCGCGGTCAGGGCCCTGTGAATCTAAGTAACGAACATCGTCGCCAATCTGTCCCCTTTAGTGGTTAATGCAACCTGCATCTAGCATCTTACTCCTCATCCTCGCATCCACGGCCACAAAATCGTCATCAGCATCATCAGCATCCGTCCAACATGAAGCAGCCCAAATGTCAACTCGTGTACCCCCCACTGTGGATAATCCATTTTCTGAAGACCTCTTTGATGACAAAATGCGGTTGGGGTCAGAAGGATGTTAAAAGATCAAGAGGCCAAAAAGGATGATTTTCTCTGCTCTGACGCCCAGTTACTGATGCCAACAAGGAGGTGAAGGGAAGCCGGTTTAATCGGCAAAAATCCCGGGCGGTCCCGCAACGCCTTGCAGTGCCTCTTGCTTGTAGCCCGCACCTTCTGGATGCAGAAAGTCCGGGCGACCAAGTCACCGTGTTGATGATGATATGATGACGACATTGCGGATCCATCCTGGTCTTTTCCGCGAATTTGCTTGCGGGGCGCTTCATCAGTGGACGAGGAGGAAGACGATGGGGTAGTGTCAATAAAGGTCCCGCCACAAAAAGGGAGAGGGCGGTCGCAGAAATCCGCTGAAATGATTCCACCCGCCACGGTCACGCAAACCCCGCTCCTCGCTTATCGCCGCAAAAAGTCCAGACCTCCAAGCCTGGCCTTCTTTGAGCAAGCCTCTGATTCACCCACGATGTCATATGCCGCCTTTGCCATAAACGCATAAGTAGAGGCAAGAACCTAAAGGGGTTGTCTCGCTACAAAGAATAGCTTTCAAATTGTAGGGAACACAAAATAAAGACATTTCCAAATATAAATTTCATTGTTTTCCCCTGTTTCCCTAAAGAGAAACAAGTGAATTATTACCTCCATGGATATTTCAGTTCCCTCAGTAACCAACCTGTAAACAAATCTCCCCGGGCTGTTTGTTCAATGAGATAACAGAGAGTGAGTCATCACACAGGTCAGCAGTGTCAGTCAGTGTCCTGTGCTGCCAGACAGTAAAAAGCTTGATTTATCTCAAGTAAACAGAACTGTAATTAGGCTTTTGTTTGGGGATCAGAAAAGAAGTCCTGCAAGTATTTGATGAAGCTAATCTGATCTAATTAGCATCTGAAAGCACAACGGAGCTCGGAGCTGTATGAGCTTATGCAAATTAGTCTGAACCAGGAAGTGACAGAGAATTTCTTTCATGCATTCTTTGAAACCCTGTGGGGAGACAACTCCTTTAAGTGGTTAACCACCACCAACATGTCTAGTCACATGCAGCGAATGCATGAGTTGAAATGGAGGGAACACTTGGCCAAAAAAGGCCAGACCGACGCTGGGCCTCCAACCACTGTCACACCCTCTGTCTCCGCCTCCTCCTCCTCCGCCACCACTAAGCGTTCCTCAGCTGCCCATGTCTCTCAGAGTCATGATCAGGGATCAGCCTCCGCTTCAGCCTCCACCGTCGCCCGAGTACCACCAGCACCACCAGAGACCCATCCTACCCCTTCTCCTTCCGCCAGTTTGACGACCTGCACGCCGTACAGCGGCCAGTCTAGCAGCCAGCCTTCTGTCTTCCAGATTTGGGAAGCAGAAGAAACCTTTTAACCCAAACCATCTCAAAGCCAAAAGCCTGAATGTCGGCATTGCCAGCTTTTGGCCTTGGAAATGTTACCTTTCCGTCTGGTGACACAGATGGTTCCGCCACGTCATGGCCCTCGCTTGCCCCCAATAACCAGATGCCGATCAGCATTCTTTGCCAGAAAGGCCGTCCCCTGCCCTGGCCAGCCACGTGTCATCTAAAATTTCAAGCGCGTTGTCTGCATCTGTGTCCGGAAAAGTCCATCTCACCACCGACACATGGACTAGTAAGCACGGCCAAGGCCGCTATATCTCTGTGACAGCTCACTGGGTGAGCTGGGTGGATGTTTCTGGGGTGACGGTGACTCTCAGGCTCGGCGCACGCTCTTCAAAACCGCAGGGATGGTGCAGGGCTCTTCCCCCAAGGTCCTCTGTGGCATCACGTGCCCAGAGACACCAGGCCGTGTTGAAATTAATCTGCCTTGGAGACCGTCCACACACAGGTCAGGAGCTGTGGACGACTCTAAGCAACGAGACCGAGCGGGGCGGGTACAAGAACCTTGGCCAGAAAGGGCTTTGGGGTAACGGGCCAAATCTGCTGGCCGCCCTTAAAACGTGGGCTGGACACATCCTTCCTGGCACTGTCATAAACCCTTTTGTCGTCCAAAATTTTTCTAAAGAGCACCCGGCGAACTGCCTGCTGAAGAAGTCTCGAGGTCTGATTTTCGCACTTTCCGCCGTTGCAACCCTGCTTCGCCCGCCTGGCTACTTTGCACCACTCGGCCCCCCCCGAAACCCGTCTCATTGTTGACGTGGCAACAGCGGGAATTCCACCCCCACATGCTCCAGCGTTGTGGCAGCGCGAAATCCATACCATACGAATGAACAGGGCCGACAAGCAGCGGTACGGACCCGGGGGTGTTGAAAACCATCGAGAGGGGAGGCAGGTAAAAGGCCTGCACCACCTTGCCATTTTAAAACCACCAAAAGGTCAGTGCGGACAATCCCCCTTGTCACAGAGCATTGTGGTGATCTTATTCGGGAACATCGTTGGACACTCTGAAAAAAACAGGTCCGGGGCCAGCGAGGGGGAGGAGAAAACAAACGGACACGGAGCCTTTTCTCCTCAAATCCACAAGGGCCCCACAGTTTCACAAAATTTTTTTTCGTCTTCATTAGGCAGTGGTTCGGGGGCCCGACTATGCAAGGTGGTGCTTTTATCTCAGCAAGTCAGAGCTTGTTGAAATGTGCCGGAGGCAGGGGGGGGAGGGGGAATTCCTAGACACCGATGTTACCGCGCCCTCCCTTTGGGAAAAAGGTTGGGCGAATTTGAGGGGGAGGGGGAAAATGAGAAGATCATTTCTAGTGCCCTTTTTACCCCAAGGCTGGGAAAACAAAACTCCCCTCTCTCACATGAGTGCTTTGGGGCTCCATTTCCTCCAACATATCCTCCATTAAGGGCCCTCAAAATAAAAACATTACTGGGGGCCACCCTCCTGATCCCCGGGACAAAACAAAAATCAGCACTTTCCTTCCACCCCCCCAAAAGAAGTAAAATCAGGAAATGGAGACCTTCATTTGTCACAATACTACAATAGAACCTTAAACCGTGCAAAAAATTTTAATAACTCTTTATAAAAATTAATGCCCGACATTAAACCGTTTCATCAGGATGCATCCCTTTAAAAAAATGAAAAGAACTTACCAGGAGTTTTGTGCGACCTCCAGGTCGTCAAGATAGTTCATTCGCTCACCGCCGGGTGAGCAGAGCGCCAGGCCCGTAAGCATCGATGGGCACCTCCGTGCAACGTTTGGGGGAATTGCCCTCCCCTTCCTCGGGTATTCCGGGGAAAGGGGGAGGAGCAAGTCCCCGAAACTTGCAGGGAGGTCCACGATGCTTACGACACTGGCGTCTCTGCTCCCCGCGAGTGAGCAAGAACTTCCTAACACCGGAGGCCAAAAAACTCCGGGGGGGGGCAAAGCTTCTTTTCATTTTATTGGGAACTGACATCCTGTATGTAAGGGGTTAATGTGGGGCTATAAGTTTTTATGAAAGTTATTAAAAGTTTTGCACGGTTCAAGGTTCTATTGTAGTATTGGGGACTGAAGTGTTTGGGAGTGGGGGAAACCCCATTATTAAAACCCCTGCACATATCGAAAAGCACCATGAGAATCATACAGCCATTTCAAATTTTAATTGACCTTGCTGATTGAAAAACGGGAGACATTGTTGCGTCTGCTTCACGTTCCCCAAAGTCACTGGAACAACACAGCGACAACAGCAAGGGGGCCAAGTAGGGTAGCGCAGCCCAGCAAGGGGCAGAAGCCTAAGGTACCTCGGGCATTTTTGTTTCCCACCTCACCAACGCATGCAATGCGGGCACACATCCAACACACAGAATCACAAGATCATGGTGCACGACTATCGCGTCCAACACCGATGTTTTTTTCATGTGTTTCCCGGACCCAATAGACTTCTGGGACCAAAATGGGCGAAAGGCCCACTGGCTCGTCACCCATAGAGGTGTTGTCCTGCCCACCCACTCATACTGAGCGGACCTTCACACAGCTGGAGGAGTCATTACAACAAACGCACCGCTTTCACGATAAGTGGATCGTTGACTTTCTCAAATGAATCAGGGAGGATCTCTGATGAGTTGTGGCCCCCAATTGCCCCAGGTCACTGATTAGTTGCCAGTCACTTCCATTCCTTTTCAAACGAAATGGTCCTCTTGAAAACTTTTTTTTAAAAAAGACATTTCTTTCTACAATTTTTTTTCTCTTTTCCAACAGTTCATTTTGCTGGTTTTCTGTGAGGAACTGAAAAAAACAGCAAGGTTTCATGACAAAACCGTTTCCATTTTTCTCATTTTCTAAGAAGTTTTTTTGCATTGCAATGTTTTGGGTCATGTTGCTGTGAGATACACAATAATCAGGTTTTTTGAACAGAAAGTGCTTCTAAGTGGCTTTTTCCCCCCACAAATTTTTTTTTTATGGCTGAGAAGTCAATTTATAATTTTTTTGGGGTCATGTTACTGGAGATACAGCAATAACAGGTCCCTTTTTAACAGAAAGTGGGTTCTAAGTGGCATTTTTCCCTCACAATTTTAAAAAGTGGCTGAGAAGTCATTTTTATAATTTTTTGGGTCATGCTGCTTTGAAATGCAGCAATACTACAGTGTCCTATTATAAAAAAAATTTTGTTTCTAACAGACATTTGTTCTTCACAATTGACCAAAGTGGCTCAAGGGTCATGCTTTGAATTTTTGGGGGCATTTTGCTGTGACATGCAGCTATACTAAAGTCCTATTCTAAAAAATGTTGTTTCTAACAGACATTTGTTCTTCACAATTGACCAAAGTGGCTCAAGGGTCATGCTTTGAATTTTTGGGGGCATTTTGCTGTAACATGCAGCTATACTACAGGTCCTATTATAAAAAATGTTGTTTTTAACAGACATTTGTTCTTCACAATTGTCAAGAGTGGCTCAAGGGTGATGGTGCTGTCAGAAACAGGAATAGGTAGGACCCCTGTTAATGGACACATTTTGCAAAATCCCGTTTTTTTAAACAAGTTTTTTAAACATAGCAATCAACCCCCTGTATTGAACAACCCTTTTAATACAATAAAAAAAGAGAAAAAAAGACAGGTGGGTTTTTTCATCCTTTTTTAAAAAAGGGGTTTTCTGAATTAAAGTACTAAAAAACTTGCATGTAAAAAAATTACTTTTAAAAAAAAATTCCTCTAAATTTGTCCCAAGGGAGGTACGGGAAAAAACTTAAACCAGATGTAGGTTATTCAGGGAAAAGGAGTATGGAGCACCGGACAGAGAAAAAAGAACAGAGACCTTTTTCCTCCAGCAGGGTTTGATAAAATGAAAAAAAGAATCCCAAGAAAAAGGTACCGGGGTTAACGGGAGCGTTAACCACCAGTATTTCCAATTAAAGGGCCCCAATTGGTCCACATTCATACGGGGGGGAAAACGCTACCCAGGTATTGACTGTTTTAAAAAAGGGAAAGGGCGGGTTTTTTTCTCACACTTCTGTTTCCGCACCTGCTTCAGCACGACAGTTTTTTTTTCTGCGTCATCAGGCATTTTAACCTGTTAATGTGGGGGGGTTTTAGCCCCCGGGTTGGGGGTCATGCTGTGGCCCAGGCAGGTAAGTTCCCAAAGTCCAGTTAAAATAAAATGGGGGTTGAAAGACCCCCTTTTTCCGGGACCCTTTTTTAAAAGTGGGGGGTCCCCCCAGGGTTTGGGGTCATGCTGTGGCCCAGGACGGTATAAATCAAAGTCCATTAAAATAAAATGGTTGGGTTTAAAGACTCCTTTTTCCGGCACCCTTTTTAAAGTGGGGGTCCTGCAGGTTTGGGGCTCCCTGCGTGGCCCAGGAAAAGGGGATTCAATTCCATGAAACTAAAAAGGTGGTTGAAAGATCCCTTTTTTTTCCGGCACTTTTAAAAAGTGGGGGTCCCTGCAGGTTTGGGGGGTCATGCTGTGGGCCCCGGACAGGTATAGTCAATGTCCCCGTGAAACTAAAACGGTGGTTGAAAAAACCCTTTTTTCCGGGCCTTTTTTAAAAAGTGGGGGCAAGCAGGTTTGGGGGGTCATGCTGTGGCCCAGGACAGGGATAGTCAATTTTCCAGTGAAACTAAAATGGGGTTTTAAAGACCCCCCTTTTTTCCCCGGGAAATTTTTTAAATTGGGGGGCAGCCGGTTTGGGGCTCATGCCTTTTGGCCCAAACAGGGAAATTCAATGTCCCCGGAAACTAAAATGGTGGTTGAAAGACTCCTTTTTTTCCCGGGACTTTTTAAATGTGGGGGGTCAAAGCAGGTTTTGGGGGGCATGCTGTGGGCCCCCGGACAGGTATAGTCAATGTCCATGAAACTGAAATGGTGGTTGAAAGACCCCTTTTTTTCCCCACTTTTTAAATGGGGGGGTTCATCAGGGTTTTGGGGCTCATGCTGTGGCCCAGACAGGGAAAAGTCAATGTCCAGTGAAACTAAAAAGGGGTTGAAAGACCCCCTTTTTCCGGGACTTTTTAAATGTGGGGGTCATGCAGGGTTTTTTGGGGGGCCCAAGCGGGGGCCCAGGGCCAAGGGATAGCAATGTCCCGGGAAAATAAAATGGGTTTTGGGTTTAAAAAACTCCTTTTTTTTCCCGGGCCCCATTTAAAAAGTGGGGGGCATGCAGGGGTTTTTGGGGGTCATGCTGGGCCCAGGGCAGGTAAAAAGTCAAAAGCCATGAAATAAAATGGTGGGTTTTAAAGCTCCTTTTTTCCCGGGACCTTTTTTAAAATTTGGGGGTTTTTCAGGGTTTGGGGCTCATGCCGTGGCCCAGGGCATGTATATCCCAAAGTCCAGGGAAAATAAAATGGTGGTTTAAAGACTCCTTTTTCCGGCACTTTTTTAAAAAAAGTGGGGGTTTATGCAGGTTTGGGGGGTCATGCTTGGGGGCCCCGGACAAGGGATAGTCAATGACCAGTTGGGAAAAAAAAATGGGGGTTGAAAGACTTTCCTTTTTTTCGGGACTTTTTAAATTTGGGGTCATGCAGTTTTTGGGGGGTCATGCTGCGTTTTCCCCCGGGCAGGGAAAATTTAATGCCAGTTCAAGTAACAAAGGTTTTTAAAACAAACTGCCTTTTGGCCAAAATTTTTATTTGTGGTTAATTTTTTTTTTAAAAGGGTTTTGGGGGCTGGGTACAAGACAGGGTAGTAAAAAGGTTTTTTACTTTTTTTTTGTGAAGTTTATAACCTAAGTGAGTTTCCTAAGATGTAGCACGTATTCATTTGACTGTTATGGATGTTAATTTCAGCTTCTCCAGCCTTGTTTGGGTGTAATAATGAAGGTGTTGTTGCTCTCCCATAGACTTTAATGGTCATCGCGCATGATCGATGCTCACTCTCGAAAAACCTTATCGATAGCGGCCGACTATCGACTATCGATCGATCTCGACAGCCAACGCAATCGCTCAACACTAGTCAGAACCTCTGACCTGTGCCCCCTGGCAGCTGGATATGTTACATCCAATAGAGGATGATCGAGCTTCTCAATTCCTTTCCCATAATGCCTTAGTTATTGTATAAAATCTGGATCGTCTTTACATAGTTTGCATTGACGCTTCTTCAGGGGTCAGAACCTCTGACCTGTGTACCCTGGTGGCTCCCCTACTGTTTTATGCTGCATTTTCCTGTGTTGTAAAATTATTCTATCTCAATATTTATCAATACATACTCGACATAACCAGGAAAATGTGCTAGTGGTTAGACTTGTTCATAGGGTTGTGCCATCGAGACTGCACTCTGGTCAGGGGCCCCAATTTGAAAACAAAAAAGGGGGCCATCGATATGGTGCAGGATAGACATGAATAGGCTGGGGCCCCGATGATTTGGCTATATGGGGTCCTGAAATGACCTATGACAGCTCTGCTTGTACAAGCAGGACATAACATTGACATGCTGGATGTTCAAATGAATGGCCAATCATGTAATTGGTGGTTGCTCCCAGTCAACTAGAGGGAGTCTTTGTTAGAAGATACATATTAAACGGGTTCCTAAGTGAGCAATCCCCACCTCGAGGATTCCAACAAGCAAACATGATAAAAACATAATGAAATGTTAATTCAATATAATGTAAAGCTATAACAAATTGGCAGCTTCTATGATGTCACAGTTCACTATCTTATGGTAGATAAAAATATCCTAATAAAGATAGAAACCAAATAAAATGAGCACTGTTGGCAGTAGAGCCCACAACACTAAGCCCATGCCAAAAACAAAGCAAGAAATAGCAAGGGCAAAAGCAGAACCTTAAACCAAGTAACTATAGAAGAGGATTCTTCATGAGCGCGGACAACCCTCATCTTGGTTGCGGCGATGGTTCTATTCCACTGGTTCAATATCGCCTTCCGGGCTCCATCCCATTTTCCTGGTCCATGAAGCCGAAACTGGTAAGGGCTGCAAGGTCCAAAGAAGACTTCCAAGGCCAATTTTGGATCAGTGAGGCAGAGGAGAGGAAGATTTGGCTTGCACCCGATAAAGGAACTTAATTCATCCATGTAATTGACATACTCGGTGGATAGCGTTTCGCTACGACCAAACCTGCAACATAGAGGAAGAGAGAATGATGTACAACTCGTGCAGCCTGTGAGCGCCCCTATACAACAAGTGGCAGCACCGATTGCAGCACTGTCCAGTAATGTTTGGCAAAGATTTACCGACCCTTTTTATTTTATTCATTTATATAGTTATATTCTGTAGCGCTGTACAGAGATTGACTTCACTCACATTGCTCCCTTCCCCCAGAGGGGCTCACAGTCCAAATCTCAACCTATACCAATCTGTTTGATTTTGGAGCGTGGGTGAACCTGGAGTAACCAGAGGAAGAACATAAAAACACCATGCAGATGTTATAAATGGTGAAATTTTAACTCAGATCATCAGCACTGCAAGGCAACAGTGCTAACCACTGATTCGTCGTGCTGCACTGTGCCAACCACTGATTCACCATGCTAGCCACTGAGCCACAATGCTAACCACTGAGCCACCGTGCTAACCACTGAGCCAATGTACTGCACTGTGCCAACCACTGATTCACCATGCTAGCCACTGAGCCACCGTGCTAACCACTGAGCCAATGTACTGCATTGTGCCTACCACTGATTCACCATGCTAGCCACTGAGCCACCATGCTAACCACTGAGGCACTGTGCTACTCACTGAGCCACAGTGCTACTCACTGAGCCACTGTACTGCACTGTGCCAACCACTGAGCCACAGTACTGCACTGTGCCAACCACTGAGCAACCGTGCTGCACTCTGCTCAACACTGATTCACAATGCTGAACTGTGCCCACCACTGGTTCACCATGCTAACCACTGAGCCACTGTGCTAACCACTGAGCTAATGTCCTGCATTGTGCCAACCACTGAGTCACCTTGCTAATCACTGAGCCACCGTGCTACTCACTGAGCCACTGTACTGCACTGTGCCTACCACTGAGCCACCATGTTAGCCACTGAGCCACCATACTGCACTTTGCCAACCACTGAGCCACCATGCTCACCACTAAGCTAATGTACTGCATTGTGCCAACCACTGAGTCATGTTGCTAAACTCTGAGCCACCGTGCTACTCACTGAGCCACTGTACTGCACTGTGCCAACTACTGAGTCAATGTGCTAACCACTGAGCCACCGTGCTGCACTGTACCAACCACTGAGCCACAGTGCTAACCACTAAGCCACCATGCTAACCACTGAACCATTGTTCTGCACCCTGCTAACCACTGAGCCACTGTGCAAATCTAAAACGTAGGGGAAACTTAGACCACGTAGTCTAAGTATGGTTGCACAACAGCAGTTCATGTTGTTTGATAAATTTGACACATTTTATAGACATACTTGACTTTTTTTTTTTTTAAACTATTGGTTTGCCTACTTTGCATTCAGACAATGGGCCACATAGTGATGCATTTTCTAGTTTTTTCCGCAGACATTGTGCCATGTGCTTCTGTAATTACATGTAAGTTTACAGAAGAGGCAAAGAAAGCACTAACATGCATAGGTCTGTACTATGAATACCATTTATCAAACATGTCTCTATTCACCTCCACAGTAGTTCAGCAAGTCCTGAACTCGAATCCTTTTAAACCCTATCCCTAAGTTGGAGTTGAGGTTGGTTTAAGGGATACTTTTATGGACCATTTTTTAGCGAATTCTACGAAAATTTGGTTTAGGCCGACCTGAATCAAAATGGCTGATACTGAGGTCATATTTGTAGGACTGGAATCTGAAACACAATGCTAACTATGAATAATTGTGTAAGTGAACATTACATTTCTATGTACATAGGGTCCGACCAATGAGCAAAAGCAGAAAAAAAAAATGAAGCCTACCAGTTTTTTTTCTCCCCTTCCTCTTCATTCAGTTCATCAATCATGGTCTTCTTTGATGGAAGTTTGCAGGTCCCTAAAATAAAAATTATTATTGTTGCTGCAGTTATATTATTATTATATTAAAATATTATAATATTATTATATTGTTATTAATACCAATGTGATCCTCCCTACAGCTTGGTAGTGAGATTCTACATAAATTAACCCCTTAACAAAGTATTTAACCATTATGGAGGCTGACTTGCAGAACCCACTCCATAGAGGTGGGTGTAATATGAGATTAATGAAAGAATTACTACAACAGAGGAAAATAAAAAAGTCCTTATATATATAAACGTACGTCTGAAGCAGCGCCGGTTCCCGCGTGAAATGCATAAAGTGTGTTGTATGGTGTAAAGGTTTACACTCTTTTATGAATAATTTTCATTAGAATAAAAACCTTTATTTTTAAACACCATTCTACTGCTTCAATTGAGGTTTTTTCCTGCAACGAGCGTCAGGGCGACATTTTTGTTTCCACCTTGGTTCCACTGCTCATGCCCGCTGCTGATATCGAGGCTTTGGAGAAGGAGACCCGCGGCTGCTGTTTTGAGGCTCGGACAGAGAGCCTTCCATGCGCTTATGAGAGTTGTGCCTCTAAACTACGAACACAACTCTCAAAAGGTGAGCAAGCCATTCACTTTTGGTCTGCCAGCATTTATTAAGTGACAGCATTTTTGAAGTACGTTGTGTGAACTACATCTGTCAGCAACCCCTCTGCTATATCTGTGTGATTATATTGTATATTTGAATGGTGCGTTGTGTGATCTACAATCACCTTCATCTCCCCCTAACTGCTGTTATGTCATTTTCCTATATTGTGTGTTCTGGTATTTTGCCTTGAAGTCCCAGCTCTTTTTCAAATAAATAGGATGTGTTTCTATGTTTAAGTAAGCCTATACCCAATTAGCCTTTGAAGATCTTCCTTGCTGCTATCTCTTTATAACCCCACCCGTTTCTGTCACCTGAAAGTGGTGATCTAATCAATAGACACTATATTGGAGCTTTGGGGTCTGCAAGACCTTTTGGTCTGCCAGCATTTATTAAGTGACAGCATTTTTGAAGTGACTATGAATTTTGACGGAAGTAGGCAGAAGGGGCAGAAACGTATCTTTGTAAGTAGCTAGGCTTTCTAACTTACAGCTTTGTCACCATGCTTACATTTGCAATCTATCTTGCTGCCCTCTTCCTCCTTTCCTACCGCCCGGTCATGCCTCCAAACAACTCTATCCACATTAGCTCCTCTCTCCTTCCCTCTACCATGCACGCATCCCATGCATTACTTACTTACTTTAACTACCCCAAACCATCCTCTTTCAGGGTGCTGCACAAACATCGCTCATATTCATCACTGAATCTTCTGCAATCACATTTCATTCTACTGCTTCTTGCTGCAGTAGACATCTCTGCCAACCCCGGTCCACCTTCCTTTACTGCTCATCCCACCTCTTTCTCCCACAGAAACACTGCTAACCTGCGTAATCTTAGTTGTATGTCTTTTCCTCTCCCATTTAAATGTGCTTTGTGGAATGCCCGATCCGTCTGTAATAAACTCACTGCTGTCCATGACCTGTTCCTTTCTAACTCCCTCAATCTCCTAGCTCTCACAGAAACTTGGCTCCAGCAATCAGACACCGCGTCCCTTGCTGCCCTCACTTACGGCGGCCGACACTTCACCCACACCCCCAGACCTGAAGGGCCAGGTGGAGGAGTTGGCATACTTCTCTCTCCACATTGCACCTACAAGGTCATTCCCCCTGTACACTCACTCACTTTCCCCTCCTTTGAAGTCCACACCCTCAGACTCTTTCGGCCCTTTTCCATCAGAGTCGCAGTTGTCTACAGACCCCCCCGGCTCTCCCCTCCAGTTTCTGGATCATTTTGCTTCCTGGCTTCGTCATTTTCTCTCAACTGAAATACCCACACTCATCATGGGTGATTTCAACATCCCCATTGACTACCCTATGTCTCCTTCCGCCTCTCATTTTTTTTCACTAACCTCTTCTCTTGGCCTCTCGCAGTTTCCTGACTCTCCAACTCACAAGGATGGGAACTCTCTTGATCTGGTCTTCTGTCCCCTCTGCTCAATTTCTCATCTTACCAACTCTCGGATCATAACCTCATCTCTTTTACTATCAACAACTTTCAGCCTTCTCTGGACACACCTACCCATCGCCCATTCTGAAATCTCCGCTCTATAAACACTCAGGAGCTCACAGACACCATACAGTCTTCACTGCCCCCAATCTCCTCTCTCTCCTGTCCTGACCTAGCTTTTTTAAAAATTTCAATGAAACCTCACTACCACCCGGGCAT
>JAODAL010051188.1:0-26851 GCA_025379985.1 Phyllomedusa bahiana
CTAGGGGAGAGGAACCCAGCTTCATTTTTACACCCAAAACGGTGAGGTGAAGCTGGAAATTAACTCCCAACAGGAACGGATATGGTACATCTTAGTCAAGACAATTAGGCTATAATAGTCACAGAAAAAAAATTCACAGGCTAAAATAATTCTTTCCATTCAATAGCTAACTGAAAACATGAGGATGGCAAAACCACAACAGGTACAGCAGTGGCAGCTGCTACGGGATGCTTTTGACACAAAACAAGATGCCAGTATTGGAAATGCCGCATGATAACTGGCAGGAGACCCCTATCACTTTTTGCACCGGGAACCAACAATTTGTCGTATATGTGGTGGCAGCAAGAACATCCCAACGGGGAACACGGAGGTTCCACTGGCAGGGCCCTAGTTAGAGTGAGTGCAGTGGGAGCCAGGGCTGCCGTCAGTCATCTATTAACCGTTTCAGGTCCCCATGTAGCTGAATCAAAAGGGGCGCCCACCCATTACTACTTCCTATTCTTAACATATCACCGGGCCCCTTTTTGATTCTGGCCCCTTGACAGGAATACTTCCCTAGTGGCACCCCTTACATCCATTTTAAAGTAGCCTGAACCCAAAACCACCAGAAATGCCCTTATGAACCCTGAGAAAAAAAAATTTGCAAGAAGAAATTGACTACTTTGAAAAACATTTTTTTAAATGCTGCTGCTGCAACGGCTACTTACGATTCTACTGCTGTCACGTTGCTGACGTTGTTCCACCGTGACATTAGAACTTGAAGAAGACGCAACAGATGTCTACAGTTGGTCAACGAGCCCTGTCTCAAATTCCTGCATTCTACTGTCAATTTGTGTGGGTGGAAGGAAATTGCTTACTTCTGATTTGGAACGTGGATCAAGGAGGGTGGACACCCAATAACTGCTGTTCAATTTGATTGCCTTGAGGCATGTGAAATTTGAAATCAGTATGTGACATAAGCTTTATTTCAATACGACCTTTACTATTGGTGTATTTTACAGTGACCTGACCACCAAACTAGCAAAAATGCCTTTACTGACCATCAGAATAAAAATCGAATAAATTACTATTTCAAACAAGAGTTTTCTGAATAGGACATTGAGTATCGCTGTCTTTTAACCCCTTCCCGACATTGGACCTATGCATACGCCCTCGCGGGAAGTGACTTCCCACAAATGGACATATGCATACATCCTGGCGATCGTGCGGGCTTGTGGGCACGCCGCGCACGAGCGCGACATGGAACCAGCAGTAAATCACCGCTGGCGTCATGCCGCCTCACCCCGGCCGTGGGTGATTAACGCTTCGATGTTGCGACCTATCATGGTCGCAACATCGAAGCTGCAGGCAGGAGGAGTGAGTCGCTTACCCCACTTCCCGGATACTTTCTGAAAGCGGGTAGTCTGGTGACGTTACCATGACCACAATGCATTGTGGGCATGGTGATCAGCAGTAACCATGGCTAACAGTACACAGCAGTAATGTTGTGTACAGGTCTACCACTGTAACAGCAATCTGACCATTGCTTTTACAAATCCCCACTGTTGAAAAGTGAAAAAATTTGAAAAAGTAAAAACAAAGTAAAAAAAGTAAAACACAAACACAAAAAATAAACTAAAAAACACGTACGCCACCCTTTTCCCCTTTACAAACCGCTATCGCCCCAATAAAGATAAAAAATAAATAAAGTACCCATACTTGGTATCGCCGCGTGCATAACGACCCACCCTATAAATCTGTCATATTAATTAACCCGTACAGTGAACGCCATAAAAACAAAAACAAAAAAGAGTCACAGAATTGCGATTTTTGTTCATCCTGCAGCACATAAAATGGAATAAAAAGCGATCAAAAACGCATATAAACGCCAAAGTTGTACCAATTAAAACATCAATTTATCCCGGAAAAAAAACATCCTTATACGTCTCTGTATACGAAAAAATAAAAAAGTTATGGCTCTCCAGAGATAGCGATGCATAAATATTGTTTTGCACAATAAAACCCATTTTTTTTTTTTTAAAGTGCTTCAAAGTAAAAAAAACTATATAAACTGCGTATCTCCTTAATCGTTTCAACCCAGAGAGTAAAGCTAATTGGTCATGGATACTGCTTGGTGAGCGCTGTTAAAAATAAAAATAAAAAAACACTACTAGGATTGCAATATTTTCTTCACCCTGCCTTCAAAAAAACTGATTTAAAACTGATCAAAAGTCTTGTCCCCCCAAAAATGATACAAATAAAAACGTCAACTCATCCCACAAAAAACAAGCCCTACACAGCTCCATACACAGAAAAATAAAAAAGTTATAGCTCTCAAACTATGGAGATGCAAAAATGTGTTTTCCTTTTTGGATAAAAGTGTTTTTATTGTGTAAAAGCAGTAAAACATAGAAAAATATACAAGTTGGGTATCGCTGTAATTGTATCGACCTGCTGAGTAATACTAGCATGTCATTTATACCGCAAGGTGACTGCTGTAAAAAATAAAAATAAAAAACACTACCAGGAATACTGTATTTTGTTCAAAATGCCTCACAAAAAAGTGATCAAAGTGTCATATGCACCCCATAATGGTACTAATAAAAACGTCAACTCATCCCGCAAAAAATAAGCCTGTAATCAGCTCCATATACAGAAAACTGAAAAAGTTATGGCTATCAGAATAGGACAACATAAAAACGCAATTTTTTTATAGACCTATTTCTATTGTGTAAAAGTAATAAAGCATAAAAAAACTATATAAAATTTATATCATTGAAATTGTACCATCACCCGTAGTAAAGTATCACGTCATTTACACTGCACGGCGAACGCTGTAAAATTGAAGCCCAAAAGACAATGGCGGAACTGCATTTTTCCACCCCATTTTTATGGCCCAATGCAAAAAAAAAAAACAAAAAACTATGGAATACCTGTGCGCCCAAAATGCACAATACACCCCTACAGTCATGGCCAAAAGCTTTGAGAATGACACAAATATTATATTTTCACATGATCTGTTGCCCTCTGGTTTTTATGTGTGTTTGTCAGATGTTTTTATCACATACAGAAATACAAGTGCAATTTTTATATTTTGATTAACAAAGCTTTTATTGACAGAATGAGTTAATGCAGCAAGTCAATATTTGCAGTGTTGACCCTTCTTCTTCAGGACCTCTGCAATTCTCCCTGGCATGCTCTCAATCAACTTCTGGACCAAATCCTGACTGATAGCAGTCCATTCTTGCACAGTCAATGCTAGCATTTTGTCACAATTTGTTGGTTTTTGTTTGTCCACCCGTCTCTTGATGATTGACCACAAGTTCTCAATGGGATTAAGATCTGGGGAGTTTCCAGGCCATGGACCCAAATCTCTATGTTTTTGTTCCCTGAGCCATTTAGTTATCAACTTTGCTTTATGGCAAGGTGCTCCTTTCATGCTGGAAAAGGCATTGTTGATCACCAAACGCTCTTGGACGGTTGGGAGAAGTTGCTTTGGAGGACATTTGGTACCATTCTTTATTCATGGATGTGTTTTTAGGCAAGATGTTAGAGAACCGATTCCCTTCGCTGAGAAGCAACCCCACACAAGAATTGTTGCTGGATGCTTTACAGTTGGCATGATACAAGAGTGGGGGTATCTCTCACCTTGTCTTCTCCAAACAATCTGTTTTCCAGATGTTCCGAACATTCGGAAAGGGGATTAATCAGAGAAAATAACTTTACCCCAGTCCTCAGCATTCCACTCCCTGTACCTTTGGCAGAATATCAGTCTGTACCTGATGTTTTTTCTGGAGAGAAGTGGCTTCTTTGCTGCCCTCCTTGACACCGGGCCCTTGAGTCTTCGCCTCACAGTGCGTGCAGATGCACTCACACCTGCCTGCTGCCATTCCTGAGCAAGCTCTGCACTGCTGATAGCCCGATTCCAAAGCTGAAACACTTTTAAGAGACAGTCCTGGCGCTTGCTGGTCTTTCTTGGGCGCCCTGGAGCCTTTTTGGCAACAATGGAACCTCTTCCTTGAATTCCTGATGAGCGATAGATTTTTGACTGAGGTGCATCTTTCTAGCTGCGATACTCTTCCTGTTAGGCCAGTTTTGTGCAGTGCAATGATGACTGCACGTGTTTCTTTAGATATAACCATGGTTAACAGAAGAAAAACAATGTTGCCAAGCACCAGCCTCCTTTTAAAGGGGTCCAGTGGTATGATTTTACTTAATCATGACAGATTGATCTCCCAGCCCTGTCCTCATCAACACCCACACCTGTGTTAATGGAGCAATCACTGAAACGATGTTAGTGGTCCTTTTAAGGCAGCCTGCAATGAAGTTGAAATGTGTTTTTTGGGGAAAAAGTTCATTTTTAGGCAACTATTGACTTTGCAATTAATTGTGTTAAGCTGATCACTCTTTATAACATTCTGGAGTATATGCAAATTGCCATTATAAAACTTGATGCAGTAGACTTTGTAAAAATTAACATTTGTATCATTCTCAAAACTTTTGGCCATGGCTGTAGATGAGATACCTGAGGGATGCTGAATCCAAAATGGGGTGACTTCTGGAAGGTTTCACCTGTTCTGGTACTTTGGGGGCTTTGCAAATGTGACATGACCACGCTAAAATCTGCGTTCCAAAAGCCAAATAACACTCCCTCCCTTATACGCCCTGCCATGCACCCAAAAAGCAGTTTACACCCACATGTAGGGTATTGTCGAACTTGGAAGAAATTGTGTAACAAAATTTTGGGGGCTTTTTTTTTACCAGATTCTTTGTAAAAAATAAACATTTTCAGCTAAAATTGCAGATTGTTGGAAACATTTTTTTTTCATTTTAAAACACATGTGGAGGCGATAAAACTCACTGCACCCTGGATATTATTCCCTTTAAAGGGGGGGGTAGTTTTTCAATATGGGGTCCTTTTAGGGAAGTTTATTAAGTTTTAGCACCTTAGCGTGTCTGCAAACCTGAAATGGCGCCTAAATAAAATCGTAATAAAAATGAGACCCCAGAGTCCAATAAGTACTCCTCCTATTCTGGGACTTGTGGTTGAGCCAAATAGCGCACTAGTGCCACATATGGGATATCTCTGAACACAGCAGAATCTGGGGAATTAATATTAAGTTACATTTCCTTCATCACATCTACCGTATTCTTGTGAATAATGGATAAAAATTGAAAATCTGCAAAAAAAAGTAAAATTTTGAAATTTCACTTCCATTTTGCTTTAATTCCTGTGAAACACCTAATGGGTTAATAAACTTCCTAAATGCTGTTTTGAATACTTTAAGGGTTTATGGAAGTACCTAACATACAGACCAATCAAAGTCACGTTAGAACTGGACTGGTCCCTAAAAAATGAACATTGCAAATTTTCTTGAAAATTTTAAAATTACTACTAAATTTCTAAGGCCTCCTAATGTCGTAAAAAAAAAAAGACATTTAAAAAAAATTTTGCCAACCTTCAGCAGAACATATGGTAGATGCTAGTTATAAACTATTTTGAGTGGAATAACTATCTGTCTTACATGCAGACATTTTTTAAGTTTGAAATTGGTAAATTTTTTAAATTTTTCATGATACTTTGATATTTTCTGACTCACATGGATAGGTTAAAGTGTCAAAAATTTGTTCTCACATAAAGTGACAAATGCCAGATTTCAAAAGAGGGGATCTGTCAGAGAGGCCAAAACTGGCTTCGGCGGTAAGGGGTTAAAGCAGCTTGACCCTAATACCAGACAAAATTCCCTTATGCACACTCCTAATAAAATTTACAATAATAAATGAAGACGGTTGACGGGGAGGCGCAGATGATGCAGCAACGCTAACAGTCAGGCCGAGGCAGAGTGCGAATGCCGTAAATGTGAGCTAAGACCTATAGCCTTCCTCAGAAGACAGTCAAGACCTGGGTAGTGCTTGAGAAATTTCAGCCTATATTAGAGCGCTTGCCCCTTCGTATGAAATTCAAAGCAGTCTGAGGTACCACCATTACATCCTTATGCCTAAGCTACAATGGAATATTTTGCAAAGGATGTTGTCACATGAACTCGTCGTGAATGGACTCAAGTAGTTCAGGTTCCTTTCCAGGAGTGCGGACAAAGAGAGCTTCACTTGGAAATGCTGTTTCACACTCCAATTCCACCCAGGTGCCTTTTTCCTGGCTTCCTTTTTCCCTTTCTACTGGACGTGCTGGAGGAAATATTCTCTGCTCATGGGTGGCAAATGTGCTCCACACGAACGTTGATTCTTGGGCAAGGGTTTTACCATTTATCTGCTTGTTCATAAATTCACACAGCACCACTTTCACTATAGCCTGACCCCAAAACAAGCAAAAAATGCCTTTATGGACACAGAGTAAAATTAGCAGGAAAAAATGAATATTTGAACAAGATTTATTTGAATAGAAGCTTGAAAATCGCTGTCTTTTCCAGTGTCTTGACCCCAAAAGCAGCAAAAATGACCTTTTCAACACAACAAAATTAGGCAGAATAAATGTTTTAAAAAACAGTTTTTGGAATAGGACCTGGTTTATAGATGTTTGTTTACAGCACAGGGACCTCAAAAATTTTAAAAATGGCCTCTCGGACACTTTTAAAAATGGCGAAGAAGAAATGCATGTTAGAAACAACATTTTCTACCAAAAGACCTGGATTATAGCTGTTTTTTTTCAAGCACCTGGACCCCAAAAACTGGATAAATGACCTTTCAGACACTTTTAAAAATTGTGACAAAGAAATGCCTGTTAAAACCACATTTTTTACCAAGAGGACCATTTCTTTTGGAAGAGGACTGTGAAGTAGACCGACTACTAATCGGTGACCTTGGCAACTGAGGCAACAACATCATCAGAGATCCACGCCTGATTTATCTTGATAAAAATCAAACGATTCACATTCTCAGTGTAAAGCATGATACGTTTGTCTGTTATCACTCCTCCAGCTGTGCTGAAGGTCTGCTCTGAGATGACGCTGGCTGCTGGGCAGGATAACACTTCTATGGCATGCCATGCAAGCTCGGACCATTCATCTATTTTGGACACCCAGAAGTCGATTGGGTGGAACATGTCCAAAAACATCGATGTTGAGCCACAGATAGACGTGGACCATGATGTTAAGGCGGTCTCTGTGTGTCTGATTTGTGCCCTGCATTACAGGCATTGGTGAGGTGGTAAATAAGGATTGCCAGAGGTCACCCATTAGGCTTCTGGTACAATGCATGCTGCTGCTACGGCTACTTGCCACTCTACTGTTGCCACGTTGCTGACGTTCTTCCACCGTGACATTAGAATGTAAAGCAGACAAAACAGATTTCTCGAGTTGATGAATGAGCACGGAAAGTGCTGACTTTCGCTTTGTAACGTGGATCAAGGAGGGTGGCCACCCAGTAACTGCTGTTCCTTTTGATGGCCTTGATGCGTGGATCATGTTGGAGAAAATGGAGCATCCAAGCACTTATGTGAGAGATGCAACCAGGATGTCCCAAGCCTCGGGGTCGAGGGGCACTAAACAGATCTTCCTCGTCTTCCTCCTCCGCCTCAAATACATGCCAACCACTTTCCAAGGCAAGGAAATGAGTAATGTCAGTGTCCAGCCATGCCTCATCCTCCTCCTCAGCATCAACACAGCCCTGACATGCCTCAGATGCTGTACCCTGAGAGCTAAAGCGGCACCCTGCACCAGCTCTGGACCTCGAACCACCACTTAACGAATACCTATAAAGTTTGGAAACTGTCGGGCCTTCTTGAGCTAATGCCGAGTAAGGCTCTGTATCCGCATCTGTGTCTGCCAGTCGGAAATGCAATATTTCCACGGCCAAGAGCCTGGCTATGCCAACATTCAGGCTTTTGGTTGGGGTGAAAGCGTTTCTTCTGCTCCCACACCTGGTAAACAGAAGGCTAGCTGCTAGACTGGCCGCTGTAAGACGTGCAGGTCAAACTTGTGGAAGGAGAAGGGGTAGGCTGTGTCTTTGGTGGTGATGGCAATCGGGCGATGGTGTGTGGGACTAGGGCTGATCCTTGCTCATGCCGCTAAGGGACATGGATAGCAGAGGAACGCTTGGTCTTGGAAGTGGCGGAGGAGGAGGAAAAGACAGAGGGTGTCACAGTGGTTGGAAGCCCAGGACCTGTGTCGCCTTTTTTCTCCAAGTGACTCCTTTTACTTTAGATGCATTTGCCTATTCATATTCATGGTGGTTAAACACTTTAGATTCTTGCCTCTACTGGTGCGTTGATGGCAAATCCAGCATATGACATTGTTCGGTGAATCTGAGGCTTGATCGAAAAAGGCACAGACTTCACAGGTCCTGGACCTCTTTGACGGTGATAACCTAGGAGCGGTGTTTCCGTTGCCACCACTGACCATGGCTGGCAGATTAATGTCAGCGGACTTGTGCAACTGCCCTCTCCTTTTCTAAGGCCGGATCCGTACCGACACTACCCCATCTTCTGCCTCCTTGTCCACTGATGAGGCGCTCGCAAGCAAATGCTGCTGAAAAGACCACGTTGGATCCACAATGTCATTATCAACATCATCACAGGTGACTCGTCCTGACACTCTACATCCTGAAGCTGCAAGCTAGAAGCCAGAGACACTGCAAGGCGTTGCCGACCGCTCAGGATTTGTGTCGACTGACCACCTTCCTTCTCCTCTGACGGCATTAGCGATTGTGCGTCAGAGCAGACAAAATCATTCTCTTTGGCCTCTTGATCTTTTGAAATGCTTTCTGACCCCAACCGCATTGTATCATCAAAGAGCTCTTCAGAACATGGATTATCCACAGTGGTCTGTACATGGGTTGACATTTGGGATGCCTTTGCTTCAGGTTGGATGGATGCTGCGATGATGATGACCAAATTTGTGGCCGTGACTGGGAGGACGAGGAGGTAAAACCGCTGGATGTAGGTTGCGTTAACCACCGAAGAAAAGATTGGCGACGCTTTTCATTACTGAGATTCACAGGTAACAGACCCAGCGACGACAGGCCTGACTGTCCTGCAACTGACGATGTGCTCGCTTGCGTGTTGTACAGAGCACTGGAAGGAGCGCCTGGTCTAGTACCTCGAAATCCACGATCTAACCCCCTCCTTGCTTTCTTACCACCTCCACTTCGATCCATGTTCAGAAAGATAAATATTGAAAAGGTCTAAAAGATTTTTTTCTATCGAATATCTGTGAAATGCAGTCTTGTGGAAGAACCGTAACACCAAATCAACAGTGTTCTTCCTTCAGTCCCTGAGATTTACAACTGCAAAGTAGGACTAGCAATTGACTTTTTTCTACAGATTATCTAAGAACTGCGTTCTTTTCTGACAACTGACAACCAGTAGTAGAAATAGAAATTTTTTGTACGGAATACCAAATAAATGTGGACTTTTCCCACAACTGATAACCGGGAGTAAAAAAATTTAATTTGTCTACTGCGGACTTTTTGGACAACTGACAATCACGGAAAAAAATATAATTTTTTTTCTAAGGAATATTGAATAAATGTTGTCTTCTCCACCAACTGACAACCAGGAGTAAAAAAATTTAATTTTTATACAAATTATCTAAGAACTGCGTTCTTTTTGGACAACTGACAATCATGGATAGAAATAGAAATTGTTTCTACAGAATATGGAATAAATGTGGTATTTTCCAACAACTGACAACCAGGAGTACAAATAGAATATTTTTCTATGGATTGTCTAAGACATGCAGGGGTAGAAATAGAAAAAATTTCTAAGGAAGACCTAATAAATGTGGTGTTTTCTGACAACCAGGAGTACAAATTAAATAAACTCTATAGAGCTGCAATTACTTATGAGAGATGAACGTAGCTGTGTATGATGTAGAAGTTCACCCCATAATAAAGGCCCCACCCCTCCTATGACACCGTTGACAGGCTATGCAGAAATAAAATACGGTACCATTTCACAATGAATTGAGAGGAGAAAGATGAGTATTAAATGCAGACGTGCACCCCACAACAAAGGGACACCCTGAGCTCAAACTGTGGTGGCTGGCAACGAAGAAATAAAATTGGGTGCTGTTTCACCGTGGTTTAAGAGGATAAATATGAGTAATAAATGCAAACGTGCACCCCACAACAAAGGGACACCCTGAACTCAGACTGTGGTGGCTGGCAATGCAGAAATAAAATTGGTTGCTATTTCACAGTGGCTTGAGAAGACAAATATGAGTTATAAATGGAGAAGAGCACCCCACAACAAAGGGACATCCTGAACTCAGACTGTGGTGGCTGCTGGCAACGCAGAAATAAAATTGGGTGCTATTTCACAGTGGCTTGAGAGGAGAAATATGTCTGATGCAGGATCTGCCCCCCTGAAATAGGCGGCATCCCACCTCCCCCTCCCCCCCCGCCTGCAGCTATGCAGTTCAGAGCACTGGAGCTGTTTCCAAATCTCTAACTAATACTAACTAGAATTCGCTAATCTTGCTGTTCCCTAAGCTAACTAATCTATTAAGGAGCCTTTTCAGTAGTAAAAATGCTGGCAAATAGTCTCTGCTAGCTTTGAAAAAAGCTGAGCAGAGAGACAGCTATCCATTCTTTTCGCTGTGTGGAAGCTAATGCTGCGAACAGGAAGTGCATAGATAAAACGTGGTCATGTGATTTCAGCAGCCAATGAGATCCCTACTCACCCCACTGGTGACGTTCTTCACCCCATATTGTGCTCTGCGCTGATTGGCTGGCCGCCAAAATTATAGGAAGCGCCGAAAATGGCGCAATTTGATTCCACGATCACGATTATTGATCAGATTTTAAGAAAAAAAGATCTCATCATCGTCGAATCACGATTAACGTGATAATCTGGCCGATTTCAACTTTTTTCGATTTCATCACTCAACACTACTTATCACTCAATACTCAGGTATAGGATCTTATGTCCTATCACTCAATACTCAGATTAACCTAGGTCCAGGGGATTCTGCTACCTTTTTCTGTTCTTCAACTGTTCTCCACATTAACCACACAAAGAAGACAACAAATCCCAAACACAGAAACACAATCAGAATAACTTCAAAAAGAAATATACCCAATGCCATAGGAGGACCTTTAAAAAGGGAAAGCAATCTGAGACCAGGTTCTTTGCCCTTTATGCTACACAACCTCAGGACCCAATGTCTATAAGGAAAACATTCCACTTATCTGCAGTCAACCTCCGGAGGACTCAGGGAGAATACTTGCAAGTTGAACTCAAAGGTTGCTTCACCCCAGCGCTGCTTGTGTAGTCTATCCTTGAGCCAGCTGGGGGTCCTAGTGCACAGGCAGATGGGAATTAATTTGTCATACAATTGAGTCCCTGTTCATCGCGACAGAGTTTGTTATCGCAGCCTCAAAAGCTGCTCTATACCTATGGTATAGGGGTTCATATCAAGTTAGCATATCACAAGCTCAGAGAGTAATGACACACAAATTGCTTTGTGCATCAAGACAGAGATCCTAGAAACTTGTCTGGAATCAATCACCTCTACCCAATTCATAACAAGCAATTAGCTTACAACCACAAATATGTTGGCACAAAATTATAGTAACAAAACAGTGATTATTTTTAAAATCCTATTCTTGGAATTGCTCATCATGATTTATCTGGAAAAGATAACTTCCTTGACAGTATAAGATTGATTACTTTGTTATGATGCTTTAACAACAGCCAAAAAGTTATACATGCCAAGAGCAAATACACAGGAAAGAACATATGAGATTATATGTCTAATTAACAGAAAAAATGCATAACAATGACATCTGCGATAGATAATTCTACATTCCATAATCTGAAGTTAATCCTTTTGATTAACGATGTTGAAATTAGTCATAGCTAAATGTTCAACCAAACCAAAACTAATTCCATGCATTGATTGATTTTCAAGAAGTACCCACACGTCAATTTACGGGAACCCCTTCCCGACCATGTATGGGTACATCATATGTCGGTAAGGGGTTAATACCCAAAATACGCATCAAATTAGTGTAACTAATGTTGAATGCATGTGGAGGTAACATGGGATCACTTACAATTTTTGTGAGGTAAATGGGGATAGTAAAGAAATAATCCCTGGTGGCTTATATTATAATAGTAAAAATAACAAAGGATACAATTTTCTAGCATATGGAGCACTAGATAAACACTTTATATATACTTATATACTGTATCTTGTAGTGAGGTTGTTTTCTCAGGCAATTATGCAGAACATCAAGAAATTGCCTAAAAATAGATTAATTGGACAAAACTCCCACAAAACATAAATTAAAATATTAGCAATGGTTTTAAAACATGAATCATTCCATGAAGGAATGCTAAATTATTTTTTTTTTATTGAATAACCTTTTATCAAAATATTATTTAAGTTGCATAAAACAATAAAACAAAATGATCCATACATGACCCTTTCCCCAAATAAATTCCCGAAATAAAGAATACATTTTATGAAAAAACCTTTGTGGTCATTAATGGGTCATTAATAGGACATCCATACTAAGATATGCATCGTCCCTCCCCTTCATATATATCTTTGACCAATTAGGAACAGGCTATTTACCATAATTGACTGATGGGAAGTTTGGAAACCTGAATTATCTATAAAATACCATGTCACTGGAGAAAATAGTACACAATTTGGGGTTCAATTACTAATTGAGCTGTGTCCCATTTTTCCTCCATGCACCAGGACCTGAAGAAGTCTACTTTGTGATGGGTATCTTTTATGTTTTCTCAGTTTTATTTTATAACTGTTGTATGTATGTTATTTTAATAATAATAATCTTTATTTATATAGTGCCAACATATTCTGCAGCACTTTACAATTTAGGAGGTATAAATACAAACAAAAACAAACATAATACAGAAAAAGCTCGTGAGAGGGTCATGCTCGTGAGAGTTTACAATCTATTAGGGTGTATGGGTGAGACGACAGGTAAGAGTGCTAGGTTTACAATGGTCCAAACATGTTACATAAATAGGAGGTGGTTTACATAAAATTTCGGTGAATCTGCCAGCCTGACAGTACATCTATACACAGAAAAGTGCTGTCAATTTGTTTTTAACAGCGATTTTTTGGGGGGGCGTCACTGCTTTTATCAGAGACTGCTCCTCTTCTGTTATAATTTTGATTCAGTTTGTGGGGTATTGTAATTGAAGTCCAGTGTGGGTCCAATTCTGCTCCATATACATATTAATGCCATCTGGTCAGTTCTGGAACACATTGAATATCCAAGGGTTGTCTAAGCCTGTTTGTGCTTTTTTATTCTTTAAAAGAAACAGCGTTTTTACAAGCCACTTACCAGTTAATTTTTTGCTGATGATTTTTGTAGCACAATTTATATCCGAGGGTTAATTAAGAGTGTTTTAGCTATTGTTGTCAGTAAAATAAACAGTGTTTTTAAATGCCAAAGACGATGAAATTTTTCCTGGTGATTTCTGTAGCATAGTTTATATCCAAGGGTTAATTAAGCGTATTTGTGCTGTTGTAGTCAGTAAAAGAAACAGTGTTTTTAGAAGCCACATACCAGTTAATTTTTTGCTGCTGATTTCTGTGGCGCAATTTATATCCAAGGGTTAATTAAGCGTGTTTGTGCTATTGTAGTCAGTAAAAGAAACGGTGTTTTCTAAACGCCAAAGACTAGGAAATTTTTCCTGGTCATTTCTGTAGCGCAATTTATATCCAAGGGTTAACTGAGCATGTTTGTGCTATTGTAGTCAGTAAAAGAAATGGTGTTTTCAAACGCCAGAGACTAGGTGTAACAGATGAGCGGGTAAAGCCGGTAGTGGACCCACTGGACCACTGCCAGGCTTGCCCCGAGGGGGCGTGACTAAGCGGCCATCGGGCATCTTCACAGAGCCTTTGATGGTAAGGATGGCTTACCCCAACAGGCCAGAAGTGCCAAAGGTAGGCACCAACAGAAAAGGAACAAAGATAAAGCAGACTAGGTAAAGATATGTGCAGGTACAAACAGACAAAGACAGGACAAAATGGATGCCAACCAGAAGGGTTAAACGTAAGGCAAAGGAACAATACAGAGACAGACTGGAAACAACACCAAGAACATGAGCAGAGACGAGCAGAAACTTAAGCTAAACTCAGGCAAGGAACCAAGGCACGACCAGGGCAAGAATACAGGCAGAAAACAAGGCAAGGAAACTCACAGACAAAGACACAGACACAAGGAGACCAACGTAGAGACTAACCAAAATATAGAGGATGCCACAAGGACACAAACAAGACAGCGTGTACACACCAGACTGCTTACAAACAAGATAAGGAAACATACAGCAACAGGCTACAACAAGAGACACCATGACAAAACATGCAACATCAAGCAACAACAAGGATCAGGCCAGGGAGTGTAGTGAGGAGCAGGCTTATAAACACACAGGTGGAAGGGGTTTGGTAGAGGAAGCCCAACCCCGCTGCACACTGTGGGTATAAATGAGTGCATGATGTGGCCGCCGCCAGGAACACACACGGCGACAGCAGAGGCCATGGCGAAGGACAGGAATGCGGCATGGACCGTGACAGTACCCCACTCCTTAAGCCCCCTCCTCCTCCAATCCACAAAATGGAAATTCCACCTAGGTCTGGGGACCGAAAAAACTCCGAGGGCAACCCCAAAACCAAACTACAGGCTGCATAGCCAGTACTGGGAATACCTAGGAAATGGAGGTACGCAGGAGGAACAAATAGGGCACTAGGCAGAATGGGGGGAACATTGGGCGGGACCATGAGCTAGGCAGACGTTCTGGGCGGGACCATGAGCTAACGGACGCTCTGGGCGGGACCATGAGCTAAAGGACGCTCTGGGCGGCACCATGAGAGAACGGACGCTCTGGACGGGACCATGAGCTAACGGAAGCTCTGGACGGACCATGAGCTAACGAAGCTCTGGCGGGACCATGAGCTAACGGACGCTCTGGGCGGGACCATGAGCTAACGGACGCTCTGGCCGGGACCATGAGCTACCGGACGCTCTGGGCGGGACCATGAGCTAACGGACGCTCTGGGCGGGACCCTGAGCTAGCGGGAAAGACAGACCCTCTGGGCGAACCATGAGCCACCGGGACAGACAGACACTCTGGGGGAGCCATGAGCCAGCGGACAGACAGACACTCTGGGCGAACCATGATCCAGCAGACGCTCTGGGCGGGAACGATGAGCTAGCGGGACAGACACTCTGGACGAACAATAAGACAGCGGGACAGGCAGACACTCTGGGCGAATCGTGAGCCAGTGGGACAGACAGACACTCTGGGCGAGCCATGAGCCAGCGGACAGACAGACACTCTGGCAGAGCCATGAGCCAGCGGACAGACAGACACTCTGGGCAAACCATGAGCCAGTGGACAGACAGACACTCTGGGCGAACCATGAGCCAGCAGATAGACAGGCACTCTGGGCGAACCATGAGCCAGCGGGACAGACAGACACTCTGGGCGAACCATGAGCAAGCGGGACAGACAGACACTCTGGGCGAACCATGAACCAGCAGGACAGACAGACACTGTGGGCAAACCATGAGCCAGCGGACAGACAGATACTCTGGGCAAACCATGAACCAGCGGACAGGGATACTGACACTCTGGGCGAATCATGAGCCAGCAGACAGGGATACTGACACTCTGGACGAACCATGAGCCAGTGGACAGGGATACTGACACTCTGGGCGAACCATGAGCCAACGGACAGGGATACTGACACTCTAAATCACCCAAGACCTGCAAAAGGGAAAAAAAAAAACACTCCCACACACAAATAAGGAACTGCCACAAACAAGACCTGCACAGAAACCAAAAAAACAGAGGGCAAGATGTCAGCGAAGTCCATGGCCTGAGTCTACTGTAACAGATGAGCAGGTAAAGTGGATAGTGGACCCACTGGACCACTGCCGGGCTAGCTCCGAGGGGGCGTGACTAAGCGGCCATCGGGCATCTTCACAGAGCATTTGATGGTAAGGATGGCTTACCCCAACAGCCGCCATTTTCGACCTCAGAGCAGTCCCCAGCAGTGGCAGCTGACAAGACAGGCCAGAAGTGCCAAAGGTAGGCACCAACAGAAAAGGAACAAAGATAAAGCAGACTAGGTAAAGATATGTGCAGGTACAAACAGACAAAGACAGGACAAAACGGATGCCAACCAGGAGGAACAATACAGGAACAATACAAAGGAACAATACATAGATAGACTGGAAACAACACCAAGAACATAAGCAGAGACCAGCAGAGACTAAGCTAAACTCAGGCAAGGAACCAAGGCACAACCAGGGCAAGAATACAGGCAGAGAACAAGGCAAGGAAACTCACAGACAAAGACACACACACAAGGAGACCAATATATAGAGGATGCCACAAGGACACAAACAAGACAGCGTGTACACACCAGACTGCTTACAAACAAGATAAGGAAACACACAGCAACAGACTACAACAAGAGACACCATGACAAAACATGCAACAACAAGGATCAGGCCAGGGAGTGCAGGGAGGAGCAGGCTTATAAACACACAGGTGGAATGGGATTGGTAGAGGAAGCACAACCCCGCTGCACACTGTGGGTATAAATGAGTGCATGATGTGGCCGCCGCCCTCTATAGAGAAACAGGGAAATAGGGCAGCAGCCAAGATGGAGGAGCAGCATGGCCAGCACGGGAAAAGCGGCACAGCGACCGCTGGCGGGCAAGGAATGCACACGACGACAGCAGAGGCCGTGGCGAAGGACAGGAATGCAGCACGGACTGTGACACTAGGAAATTTTTCCTGGTGATTTCTGTAGCATAATTTATATCCAAGGGTTAATTAAGCGTGTTTCTGCTTTTGTTGTCAGTAAAATAAACGGTGTTTTAGTACGCCACATACCAGTTAATTTTTTGCTGCTGATTTCTGTAGCATAATTTATATCCCAGGGTTAATTAAGCGTGTTTCTGCTTTTGTAGTCAGTAAAATACACAGCGTTTTTACATGCCACATACCAGTTAATTTTTTCCTGGGGATTTCTGTAGCGCAATTTATATCCAAGGGTTAAATAAGCGTGTTTGTGCTTTTGTAGTCAGTAAAAGAAACGGCGTCTTTAAGAGCCACAAACCAGTTAATTTTTTGCTGCTGATTTCTGTAGCATAATTTATATCCAAGGGTTAATTAAGCGTGTTTCTGCTTTTGTAGTCAGTAAAATACACAGCGTTTTAACACGCCACATACCAGTTAATTTTTTCCTGGTGATTTCTGTAGCGCAATTTATATCCAAAGGTTAATTAAGCGTGTTTTTGCTATTGTAGTCAGTAAAAGAAAAGGCGTCTTTAAGAGCCACAAACCAGTGAATTTTTTGCTGCTGATTTCTGTAGCATAATTTATATCCAAGGGTTAATTAAGCTTGTTTGTGCTTTCTTATTCAGTAAAATGCACGGTGTTTTAACACGCCACATACCAGTTAATTTTTTTCCTGGTGATTTCTGTAGCGCAATTTCTATCCAAGAGTTACCCAAGCCTGTTAGTGGGTTCATTTGGAGTCAAATACAGTTTGTGTATTTATCAAATACAGATATCTTCATTAAACAGAGTCTGTAAATTTTTTAACAAATAGTATGTCATACAGAGAGGTGGTAGACTCTTCACATGCACGTCGCAGTGGCACAAACATTCCTGGAGCAGGCACAGGTCGCAGCACAGTAAGGGGACATTGCAGCAGGGGTCACTACTGCTGGTGTCATCTATCGGCCGTGTGTTGACCAGCAACCCAAGGGTTCTTGATTGGTTGACTAGGTCATCCACTTCCTCCCAGATGACATCTGACAACCCCAGCCAAGAGTCGGTGGGACCGTCAGACACAATCCTTAGGTGGCATGGCCCAGGAGAGGGTCAGAGACCCTCACCTGTCCTCAACCCGCCCCTGTCCCATCCGGTTCCCTCAGCCAGAGATCTACTACGTGGTCTGGGCTCAGCACCACTATACAGCCACTATGCAGCTACTTGGCAGCGAAGAAATGGGGCCGATATCCCCTGCTTCTTGCAGTAGGTGGCAAAGTATGGATGTGGAGAGTGGCATGGGAGGTCATGTTGTGAGGGGGCAGCCTCTGCATACCAAGACCATTGAGGAGGACAGCAGTGAAGATCCAACAATAATCGATGATGATGTAGCCGACCGCACTTGGGAGCCGGGTGAAGCAAGGGCTTCATCATCGTCAGGAGAAGAGGGCGTCAGCTTGCGCGTCAGGCAGCGGCGCAGCCAGCAAATGGGTAGTGTGGCCGTGAATCAGCAGGGTAGCAGCAGTGTGAGGTCGGGAGCTAAACGGCCACGGGGTGGAAAACCCGCTTCGCAGGTCAAAGAAAGTAGCGACACAGGGGCTCAGCAAGGCAGCGTCAGTAGTAGTCACTCAGTGCGGAGTGTTGGCGTTAAAATCAGCTACTCGGCGTTGTGGCAGTTCTTTGCGGAGACATCGGAGGAGCCGAATATGGGTATATGTAGAATCTGTGGGCAGAAAGTGAAGCGTGGCCAGGGAGCTAACGTTGGCACCACAGCCCTGCGTCAACACATGCAGCGTCATCATCCGGTGGCCTGGGAGAAATGTGGCTCAGATGTAGTGGTCCATCCTGTCACCGCAGCAACAGCAGCAGCAGCACCCAGTGGCACATATGCCATTACAGCCAGTCAAGGCTCCACCACCTCTGCAGAAGGGAGCTGTTTCTCTTTGCCATCATCTCCCGGTCCAGATACTCCTGATCCCCGCTACTCGTGGCGCCAACAGTCGTTCAACGAGGCGATTGAAAAGAGACAACAGTATGTGTCCAACCATCCTAAGGTGCAGAAGCTGACCGTGCTACTGTCCAAGTTTTTGGTACTGCAGTCCCTCCCTTTCAAAATGGTGGACTCTGCACCGTTCAGAGAACTAATGGCCTGTGCCAAGCCGAGGTGGAGAGTTCCAAGCCATAATTTATTTTCCAAAAAGGCAGTACCAACCCTTCACAAATTTATAGAACAGAAGGTGCGCCAGTCCTTGAGCTTATCGGTTTCTTCCAAGGTGCACGGTAGCGCAGACGTGTGGAGCTGTAACTACGGTCAGGGCCAGTACATGTCCTTTACGGCCCACTGCGTGAATGTGTTTCCTGCCCAGCCACACCAACAAATTGGACAGGAGACAGCGCTTTCTCCTCCACGTTGTCAAACTGCTGCTCTTGCGCCAATGTCCGCCTTCTCCTCCTCCACTACCACCACCATCTCAGCCCACACAAGTGCTGCTCCATTATACCACATGTGTAGGGCACAGCGATGTCACGCAGTTCTACACCTGGCTTGCTTCGGCGAACAAAGTCACACAGGGGAGGAACTGCTCCGCGTCATGCAGCAAGAAATCGATGTGTGGTTTTCTCCGCGCCAACTGCAAATCGGAACAATGGTGACGGACAATGGGAGGAACATGGTGTCCGCGCTGCACCGAGGAGGGATGGTCCATGCACCCAGCATGGCGCATGTGTTCAATCTGGTTGTGAAAAGGTTCCTGAAGTCTTCCACCGATCTTCAGAACATTCTGAAAATGGCCAGGAAACTGTGAATGCACTTCATCCATTCCTACAAAGCCAGGCACACCCTCCTCGAGTTGCAGTGGCAGAACGGCCTCTCTCAACACACTCTGATATGCGATGTTTCCATCCGTTGGAATTCCAGCTTGGACATGTTGGACCGACTGTATGAATAGAGAAAGGCCATTAATGATTTTTTGATGATCCAAGCGGACAGGAGTACTCCCGTGTAATTTTGATGTCAGCCAGTGGCAGCTCATGCGTGACACCTGCCATTTGCTGAGGCCATTTGAGAAGGCCACGTTATTTGTCAGTCGTCAGGACTACAGGACGAATAACTTCATTCACTACTTCATGTCCTGGAACACATGCTGAAAAATCTGTCTGGGCAGGGGACTGGAGACGTGGCGACTACATCTTGCGGCCACATGATTCCGGAGGGGGACTGAACTGGAGGAGGAGGGCATTGGAGAACAAGCTTTGTCTGGTGAAATGAGTGTTTTTTCTACCCAGGTGACAGGAGCGGAGGAGCAGGAGCAGCTGTAGGAGGTAGTTGGAGATGAGGAAGACGAGGCAGATGACCCGCAAGCACCGTGGCAGATGACTCGCAAGCACCCTCGTTACCGGTCTAAAATGGGAGCCTTTTTTCAAGTTGCTGAGAGGGAGGACAAACTCAAATACTATAGAGAAATCCTCCGTAGTCAGTTGGCTGCTGCCTATGTGCAGCATGGTCCATCCTCTGACAGGTCTGACCGGGGGTTCCTCAGTGCTCACGTACCATTGCCACGGCTGCTGTGGGAAGGTGGGAGTTAGGAGCAGTACCAGCTCCATCAGCAGCAACCTAAGTCTTGAGTCGCTGATGAGCAGCTTCCTTCACCCACCTAGTGAGGAGGGCACTCGTCAGCAGCAGCAGGACCTGGAGCAGACCCTGAACCAACAGGTGGTGGCCTATTTGGACAGCATTCTGCCACCCCAGTTAGAAGATCCGCTGGACTACGGAGCAGCCAAACTGGATGTGTGGCTGCAACTTGCCGAGTTTGCAGTGGAGAAGGTGTCCTGCCTGGCCAGTAGTGTGGCATAAGAGCGGGTGTTCAGTGCGACGGGGGCCATCGTTACCCCAAGGATGACCCGCTTGTCCACCGGAAATGTGAAATGACTGGCCTTTGTCAAGATTAATCAGGCGTGGATCGGCCAGGATTTCCACACACCAATGCCTTAGGCGTCAGATTACATCAGCCATTACACCTCACCAAAACTTTGAGAAATAAGTCTGGATTCAAACTACCTGCCTCAGCCACTATTCTGATGCTGCCACCCGCCTGATGCCACACATCTGCTGCCAGTTTTTCCATCTGCCTACTACCATCTTTACCAGGGACTGGTCTTGCCACTCACCTCCACACTCTTTCTTTGTTCCACTCTCTGACCTCATGCTGCTGCTGCTGTTGATGCCGTGACATCCACACTGTATCATTGCGCCACTGTCTGACCTCATGCTGCTGCTGTTGATGCCATGACCTCCACACTCCGTCAGTGTGCCACTCTGTGGCCTACTCCTGTTTTTGCCAACTCCAGAATGTCATTGATCCACTGTCTGACCACATGCTGCTGCTGTGGCTGCTGCCGTGACCTCCACACTCTGTCATTGTGCCACTGTCTCTCAAGCACCCCCAAGCACCGTGGAAGTATACAGTGGAGATGGAGGCAGGGAGTCATTCAGAATCACTTGCGCACATGGCCCGCAGTATGCTGATTTGCCTGGTTAGTGACAGCCGAATAGTCACCATCCGGCAGAGGGATGACTTCTGGCTCTCCACCCTCTTGGATCCTGGCTACCAGTCCAAAATGGGAGCCTTTTTTCCAGCTGCAGAGATGGAGGACAAACTCAAGTACTATAGAGAAATCCTCTGTAGTCAGTTTGCTAACATTCCGAAACCATTTTGGCCAAGAAAAATTCTACCTCTATCAGCTTCATCATTAATACCTAAAAAAGTTACAACGCTGTTTATTATGAAGTATAAATGTGATAGTTTGAATCCAGTTTCTGCATGACACCAATTTGTTGAAATGCAGCTTACTTGAACTGAAGGAGCACCTAACTACAGGGAATGTTTTAGGTGCTTATTTTGCATTCGGTGCCATTACCGATGGAATTTAGTACAAAACTGGAATGGTGAAGTAAAAGCAAATGCTGCAAAACTGGCTTTGGATGAGCTTCTTCAGTATGAAGAATGTGAATCGTATTTCCAAATTACAGAAAGTAAAAACCGCCTCCGTCTCCTCCTTGAGCCTCAACTGTCATATCCGTGTACTGTTCCTCTTGCCGCCATCCCTTGACCACGATCCTTGCCGTCTGTCCTGACCTTACGCTTGTCTCCGACTCTGAGTTTGCCTTACGATTTTGTACCTCGCTACACCTCGCCTGCCACCGCAAGCAAGTCACATCAGGGGTAACGACCTGGTAGACTCCCTCCATAGCAAGTCCATCCCGCTTTGCGGCGGGCTCTGGTGACAACTGGGACCTACTTAGATTCTGCTATTAAAGTCTAACTCCCATCGTCCATTGCTATATGTTTCTGCTATTGAAGTCTAACTCCCATCGTCCATTACTGTATGTTTCTGCTATTGAAGTCTAACTCCCATCGTCCATTGCTGTATGTTTCTGCTATTGAAGTCTAACTCCCATCGTCCATTGCTGTATGTTTCTGCTATTGAAGTCTAACTCCCATCGTCCATTGCTGTATAATTAATAATAATAATAATTCCGCTCCCTGGCGTTGCTATTGCCATCATCCCCTTACTGTGCTGCGATCTGTGGCGGCTCCAGTAACCTACTACTGTGTTCTTTGACGCTATCGTGGAATCTTAGCCCTCAGTTTGTTTTTTTTCCAGCTGGCGCTGCCATGACTTTATCAGGCTGCATTCCCTCTTCAGTTTTTTGGTCAGTTTTGCCCCTGTAAGTGCCCAGGGAATTTTAGAGTGAAGCGATTCTAAGAGCGGCGGCAGTCATGTGCGTGTCATACTAAAACACAGCATTGTATGAAGACCAAACCAAGCTCCCTCTGCATATTTAAGCATGGCACAATGTTCTACAGCACCCTACAGGCTCTCTGCAGCCAGGAAATAGCTGTTTTTTAACGCAATTACTTCGGGATTACTTCGGGACGAAACGGATTTTGTTGGAAACTTCGGCGAAGTCGGCGAATCGATTTTTTGAGAAATTCGCCCATCTCTAGCAACCAGTGCAGCGAGTGACACAGGGTAGAGGCATCAGTATAGTGGCTGGAAAGAAAGACAAGTTTGACTGCTGCAATTAGGAAGGATTAGAGAGGGGAGTATTTACAGAGAGGGAGACTGATAAGCAAAGAGTTACAGTAGTCAAGACGAGAAAGAACGAGAGCAACAATGAGGGTTTGCGTTGTTTCCACAGTGAGAAAAGGACAGAGTCTGGAGATGTTTTTAAAGTGCAGGTGACAGGAGCGGGCAAGGGATTGGATATAGGGGGTGAAAGACAGATCAGAATCTAGTATAACCCCAAGACAGCGGCCGTTGCCTAGGAGTTATGGTGGTACCACATACTGAGACAGAAATAGAAAATGGGGTTTGGTTAGAAGATGGCAGAAAGACAAGAAGTTCGGTTTTAGTGAGGTTTAGTTTCAGATGGAGAGAGAACATTTTGTCTGAGACAGCGGACAGACAGTCACTGTTGTTTTGTAGCAGAGCAGAAGTGATGTCTCGGGAGGAGGTGTATAGTTGAGTGTCATCAGCGTAGAGATGGTAATGGAAGCCAAATCTGCTGATGGTTTGTCCAACGGGGGCTGTGTAGAGTGAAAAGAGGAGAGTTCCAAGAACCAATCCCTGAGGATCCACAACAGCAAGAGGAGAAGAGGAGAGGAGATAGAATCTGCAAATGAGATACTGAAGGAGCGGTCAGAGAGGTAAGATGAGAACCAAGAGAGAGCAGTATCCTGGAGGCCAATGGTGCTGAGCATGCCGAGGAGAAGAGCATGATCAGCAGTGTCAAATGCTGCAGAGGGATCCAGAAGAAGCAACAATTAGTAGTTTCCGTGTCATTTAGCCGTGAGGAGATCATTAGTGACTGCTAGAGCAGTTTTTGTGGAGTGTAGGGTGTGGTCAGCAATGTCAAATTCTGCAGAGGGATCCAGAAGAAGCAACAATTAGTAGTTTCCGTGTAATTTAGCCGTGAAGAGATCATTAGTGACTGCTAGAGCAGTTTCTGTGGAGTGTAGGGTGTGGAAACCTGACTGTAGAGGATCGAGAAGAGAGTTAGCAGAGATACAGCAGATTAGGCGAGAGTAGACCAAGCATCCAGGAGTTTAGAGATAAAGGGACGGTTAGAGACTGGTCGGTAATTAGCAGCGCAGGACAGGTCCAGAGAGGGCTTTATTAGTAAAGGGGTTCTGATGGCGTGTTTAAAGGAAAATGGAAAGGTCCCAGTGGAGAGAGAGAGAGGTTGAAAATTGCAGTTAGGTGAGAGAGGACAACTGGAGAAATAGACTGGACATTTGGGAGGGATTGGGGTCACTAGAGCAGGTGGTGGGGCAAGCAGACAATAGAAACCTGTATGCTTCTTCCTCTATCGTCGGGTCAAGGACTAAGAGCAGACTAGAAGACATGCAGAGAGCGACAGGATGGGTATTACTTGGGGACTGAGATGCAATGTTTTGCCGGATATTGTCGTTTTTGTCTTTGAAGTGAGTAGCCAGGTCTTCAGCACAGAGGTCAGTGACTGGGGCTTGAGCTTTAGGCCTGAGTAGCGAGTGGAAAGTATCAAACAGGCGTTTTGCGTTGTTGTGTAATGTTGAGATGAGGGAGGTAAAATATTCTTGTTTGATGCGGTGATGGGCGGTGTGGTAAGTCCTGACCATGAATTTGTAGTGGAGAAAGTCTGTAAGTAGCTTTGACTTTCTCCACAGACGTTCAGCACAGCGGAAACATCGCTGCAAAAAGCAGCCCTGGGGCGTGTGCTAGGGCGCGGCATCTGATCTGATGGTTGGTGTGATTTGGTCCCAATTAGGGGGTTGAGCGTTACTTTGGGCCATCCTCGGTCGATGGCGTAGTCGCCATCATCACAAGATAGTCGAAGTAGATTATGTCGTGACCATTAAAGTCTTGGGGAAGAAACCAACCCCTTCTTCTTACACCCAAACAGGGTGGAGAAGCTAATTAAAACATACAACAGTCAAAGGGATACGTGCTACATCTTGGCAACACACTTGGGTTTATAAAAGCACAGAAAAAAAATCACACACCATTCCCACTATCCCTGTCTTTACCACAGCATCCCCCTTTAAACCCTGCATCCCCCCAAAAATTTAAAAAAGTGCCAGAAGGGCAGTAGATTTGAACCATCATTTTACTTGAACGGACATTGAATATTCCTGCCTGGCGCAGCATGAGCCCCCAAAACCTGCATGACCCCAATTTAAAAGTCCCCGGAAAAAGGAGTCTTTCAACCACATTTTAGTTAAAACTGGAAATTGACTATACCTGTCCGAGCTACAGCATGACCCCCCAAACCTCTGACCCCCAGTTTTCAAAATGCCGGAAAAAGGAGTCTTTAAACCCACCTTTTTATTTGAAACTGGCATTGACTATATCTGTCTTGTACCGCAGAATGACCATAACCTGTCTAACCCACAGTTTAAAAAAAGTGCCGGAAAAGGAGTCTTTTAAACCCCAACCTTTTTAGTTTCACTGGAATTGACTAAACCTGTCCTGGGCCCAACATACCCCCAAACCTGCATGCCCCCCCAATTAAAAAGTCCCGGGAAAAAAAGGAGTCTTTCAACCACCTTTTTATTTAAAAATGGACATTGACTATATCGTCCGTACCGCAGAATGACCAAAAACCTGTCTAACTACAATTAAAAATTTCCCCGGGAAAAGGAGCTTTAAACCACCATTTTATTGAATGGCATTGATATATCTGCCCTGTACCGCAGAATGCCCTTTAAAAACCTGTCTGCCCCGCAGATTAAAAAATGCCGGGAAAAAAAAGAGTCTTTCAACCACCATTTTAGTTTCCTGGACTTGCCTATACCTTCCCCGGGGCCACAGCAGACCCCCAAACCCTGCATGACCCCCAATTAAAAAGTCCCGGAAAAAAAAGTCTTTCAACCCCCCTTTTTTGAACTGGACATTGACTATCCGCCCTGGGCCACAGCATGACCCCCCCAAAACCTGCAGGGGACCCCAGTTAAAAATCCCGGAAAAAGGAGTCTTTAAACCCCCATTTTAGTTTCATGGACATAAGCCCCTGTCCTGGGTAGCGTTGCCCTCCAAGATCCCGGCCAATTGATTCACTTGGGAAATACTGGTGGTTAACATCCTGTTCCCCCCCAGGTGCCCTTTTTTCTTGGCTATTTTTTTCTCATTTTACTCGACGGCTGCGGGAAAAAAGTCTCTGTTTTGTTCTCTGTCTTGCCCAACTCCATGTCCTCTGAAAACCTACTAGCTCAATTTTTCCTGTACCTCCCTTGACAATTCAAGTTTTTTTTTAACATTTTTTTGTAATGCAAGTTTTTTAGAGTTTAATTCTAGAAACACATTTTAAAAAAAGGATGGAATCCCACCATGTTTTTTTGTTTCTCTTTTTTTAATTGTATTAAAAGGGGGTCTCAATACAGGGATTATAGCATTTAAAGATCTTTTCAAAAACAAGTCATTTTGCAATATGGTCCCTTAACATTCCCACCTATTTTCCCGTTTTTTGACAGCCCATCACCCCTTTTAGCCCCTCTTGACAAATTTTAAAAACAAAATTCTGTTTAAAACAAATTTTTTTATAATAGACCTGTAGTATAGCTGATTTTTAAAAACAAAAGCCCCCCAAAAAATTTAAAAACTGACCCTTGAGCCACTTTGGACAATTGTGAAGAACAAATGTCTGTTAGAAACAACATTTTTTTTTTATAAAGGACCCTTTGTATAGCTCATTTCAAAGCAAAATGCCCCCATAAATTCAAAACATACCCTTGACCCCCTTTTGGCAATTGTGAAAAACAAATGTCTGTTAAGAAAAAACATTTTTTTTTATAATAGGACCCGAGTATTGCTCATTTCAAAAAAAGCATGGCCCAAAAAATTTTAAAATTACTTCTCAGCCACTGTTAAAAAAAGTGAGGGGAAAGCCCCCTTGAACCACATTTCTTTCCAAAGGACCATGTTTTTTGCTGTTCTACAGCAACATACCCCAAAAAAATTTTAAAAAAAAAAACTTCTCGCCACTATTAAAAATTGTGAGGGAGAAACCCCCTTAAAAGCCACATTTCTTTTTCCAAAGAACCATGATTATTGCTGTATCTCAAGACATGACCCCAAAAAATTATAAAAATACTTCTCGGGGCGGGG
>JAODAL010051189.1:0-5000 GCA_025379985.1 Phyllomedusa bahiana
GAGTAGCGAGAGGTAAAGTTTTTGCCTCCAGGCACAAGGGTCCTAGGTTCAAATCCCTGCAGGAACAAAACCTGTGGTTTTTTTTCTCTTTATCAATGCACAAACCTGATTGAGGTTTCTTTTTATTTATTTACACTGTTTGACTTATTACTAAGGAGTACAGAGGACGGGAGTAGAGTGACAGCACCTGGGGTTTAAACACTCAGTAGCTGCCTGAGAGGAGAAGTGATGTCTGAGCATGTGCGACCAGGACTGAGGAGCTCTCAGCCCTGGTTGCATCCCATGGAGATGAGCTGTAAACAATGGATCACTAAGGGAGCAGCTAAATAAAAAACGGTGCAGAATTTGTAATAATAATGAATGGTGAAAATGTTTGTTATTTCATTTGCAAGCTTCCCACATCAATTTTACTTCGTGCCAAAATCCCTTTAACTAACAAATAAATGAATTACATAGAGGAGTAAGTGTGAACGTTAGTCCCTTACTAAAGGGAGGTATGGGTCACTACCAAACTGAAAGAAGAAAAACTGAAAATCTGTGTACTGTCACCTGCTTCTAACCCCTCCTATTCACAAGATTCAGCCCTATTACATATCTATTTTATTTAGTGTTGTCTCCCCAGCAATCTTGATCTCTGATTATATTAAAAAAGGTGCATTTGTGTTTTTAATTGATCCTTGACATTGTTCATTCTGATGCTGATATATCTGTATAATACATTCAACATTGCAATTATAACACCAAAAGGGAAACGTCTTAGAATTTTGGAAATCACCGGATGGATAGACATGTTGCATGTCATGTTGCAAATGATAAAAATGGAAACAAAATATTGAAAACATCTCTTTTAATCCAGTATTGAGTATGAGCACCACATGCAAAAAACACGCTCCTACACCCCTTGCAGATCAGATTGTGTTTGGGCATGCAAATCATCAGATTTGGCTGCTGGCAGCTCCCTTTGCTATGGCTAACCAATGATGTCCCAGATGTGCTTGATGGGGGCAGTTATGGAAATGCTGCAGGCTATAGTGGCATGTTTAGGCCCCACAGGCTGCTCATAGTAGCACAATCAACATGCAGCCTGGTGCTAATGGTTTCATGACCAAATCAACATAATGCCAATCTGTTAGGGTACTTGAAATAAAGACTAGGGGAGTCCGGCTACAGAATTCTATCCTCTCCCTGCGCCATAATCCTGGGTGTAGGAATGGTTGTGATGTTCCTTTGTGAAGGCCTATTCATGGCGTTGCCCACGTGGTCTCCATATTAGTCTCTGGCTATTATTGTTCATTTAGAATTGTCCATCCTCCTCTCACCTCAGACCGCCATGCTCTCCACCCCCTAGAAAGACACCACACAGCAGCAGCAGTTGAAAAGTGTTGAAAAAAAGACTCCCTTACTCCTTGGCACCAACCGGACCTCTCCACCCACACAAAGCGGACAGCGTCCACTGCAAGGAAGGAACTGATGAAGACACAAATACAGTTGAAAGTGGTGTTGCTGCCAGGGGACCTGGTGCAGATGTACCATTTGACCTATGGTTGAAGTGGCCCTGGTCACGGGGACATTAAAAAGTGTGTGGCCCATAGGCCAGTGTCTACGTTGCCGATTTGGTCATCCACAACTGTGAAATGGGACCACACGGTGAAAAATACTTACCTACCCTGTTAGAAGCAAGTGGCTTCATGGAAACACCCAACACATCAATACGAGTACGGACAGCTTTACACTGAAGCACCAAAAGAGTATCATTACAAATAAAAAAGACCTGTAATAACCCAACTGGCTCTATAGAGGGCAGCATTACATAACAGCAATTAGCAACCATGGTCATTTATAAGCTGATTACACTATGGTTGTCTGCTCATTAGGGTGACTTCATATTTGTTATATATTACAAATATTTGTTATTTGTTGCAGAGATTTTTACTACATGCAATTGAAGTTGGTGGCCTAAATTACTGCAACATATCTGCCGCTTGTGAATTCACCCTGTAGGTTACAAGCTATTCCCGGTAATAGAAGAGATAATGTAATCCTATTCATGTACTAGGATTTAACCAGAGGTTCTTGGTTCGAGCACAACGCTGGTTGTATCTATATATATCAGCAAACACTAATATTTCTCGCGCTGGCATTTATACCAGCGCGGAAGCCGCTGGACCTTTTAACATTTTCAGGCGATTAGCAGGTTTACCGTGTCAGGTGAGACTACTCATGTACAGCTTGAGATTGTTATCGTCTGCCTTTTGATTTATTTCCTTTATGAGCAGGTATTTTTACCATCTCTGTCTGGTTAATAGTCTGCTGTTAATACTGTACCTTTTTTTTTCATCCATGTTTCCTTTCAATGCCTAAAAATGTATTCCCCCCAAAAAATAAAATAAAAATACCAGATTGTTTGAAACAATTGCTACCTTTCTGATGCTTTAATTGAACCAAGGCTGCTGTGGTTTAACAAAGCAAAGGAAATTTTGTACCCATGGAGATTTAATAAAAATGGAAAAAAATTACAATGACTCATTAAAGACTTAACTTAAAGAGAATGTATCATCAAAAGGCTAAAACTGAAGAAAAATTTTTCCCCAAACAAAGTTTTAATAAAATTGAAATTCACCTGTTACATTATAACGTTATTAATTTTCACCGAATATCCCCAGGCTAAAAATTTAAAAACCAATGTAAAACCTGGGGCCCCTCTTGTAAAGAGCCATAATACTGCACTCATGTAGTCCATATTTTATCTCCACGTCTTTGATTTAATAGGAAAAACATAAAAGGGAAAGAAACCCTTTTGGGGTTTGGGTTTTTTTTTTGGCAAAAGGCCGGGCCCCCTTTTGTGGGTCCCTTTGCGGGGCTGCCAGAAATCCCCCTGAAAAGGGCTGAAAAGTGCACATATGTTGGGGCGGGTGGTTTTTTTAGATGCAAATACAGAAGTATTATGTCCTAGAAGCATTTTTTCCCGGGAGGGGGGGGGGGGGGGGGGGGGGGGGGGGGAATTTTTTGGGTTTTTTTTTTGTGCATGGAAATGACCCTATGCAGCGCCAAACCTTCGCTGAAACCGCCCAAACCCTTTCACCCCCATCCCTGCCCCCCCCCAATAAAGACACAGAGCCCTTTGGGTTTGGGATATATTGGCCCAAGCACCCTTTTTTATTTAAAAAACACAACATATTAAAAAACCCATCAGAACGCGAATAAAGTTTTAAAAAAATACCCTTTCGCCCCCCCAAAACCAAAAGGGGCTGAGGCCCTTGGAGCCAAGTGCGAAGCCCAAACCGGGGCCTGGCAAAACCATCCAGTTTTTCCATGTTTTGCCCCACCCGTAAACCCCCCGGGTTCGGGGCACTCAAAGCCATCTCAAAAACGGCTACTAAATTTCCATGGGATGCCCCCAAGGACGATCCCCTCGGAGAAAAAAACCCCTTTTCCCCCGGGGCCTTTCCCACCACCAATTTTGGAGCCAAGCTGAGCCAAAACTCCCCAACTACTTTCCCCGGGACCCCAAAAGGCCCCAAAAACCCCGCCGCCCCAAATGCGCCCCCTTTACCACAATAAACCCCTTCTTCACTCCTCTGTAATAACCCCTTTTCCTAGTACCTGGCCCCCCCCCCCCCCATCCCCCCCTCAAAACAATAGGGCGGGGGGTGGGCCCTGCCCTTTCACGGCTTTTTTTTGGCGGGTCGGGCCCCCCGGGGGCGTGGGGCCAGTTTATAAGCTGGCGCCTCCCCGCGCACCGCGCTCGACTCCGTCCCCCACTTTTGCCCCCGGGCCGGCTCCCCGGGTCTGAGGGGAACCCCCCCTTAAAAGGGGCTGCGCCCCCCATCCCCCAAACCCCAAAAATTTGACCCAATGCAGCGCCAAACCTTCGTTTAAAAACCCTGACAACCTTCACCTCCCACCCCTCCCCCCCCCCCAATAAAGACACAAAAGCCCTTGGGGCCTTGGGGGGGATAATTGGCCACAGCAGCCATTTTTTTAAACAAAACAACATTTTAACAAAAACAAAACGTGAATGAGTATACCAAATCCCCAAATCGCCCAAACCCCCGAAACCAATTGGGGGTTTAGGCCCTTTTGTAGCCAAGATGCGAAGCCCTACCACGGCCTGGCGAAAACCACCCCGTTTTTCCAAATTTCTTGCCCCCACCGTCAACCCCCCTTTTTTTCCCGGGGCCCCCAAAGCCATCTAAACCGGCTACTCAACCCAAAGGGCGCTCCCAAGGACGATGCCCTGCGGGCCCAAAACCTTTGCCGGGCCATTCCATGCCCCACTTTTGGAGCCAAAGCTGACCTGACTCCCCCAACTATTTTTAAAACCGACTCCAAGGCCCCCAACCCCCCCAAAAGCTACGCCCTTTGCCCACCTCATGAGCGTCGCCCCCCAAAACCCCAAAAGCTCTTTTTAAAAACCCTTTCCGAATGCCCAAGGGGACCCCCCAAATTTCCATACCAACCGCGTTCAAGTGGACGCCTTTCCCTCCACCAAATTCCCCCCATCCCCCTGACTCCAGCCCCCCTATGCCGTATCACAAAACCCACCATTCCTGGCCACAAAGGACGCCACCGCCCTGTTCACCTTAATCCTCACCTTTTCAATCCCCACTGCCGACTCCGCGTGCCTCCAAAAAACAATCTGACACTTTTATCGGACCACAAAAAAACCCAACCCAGGGTACAAACCCACAATGGGGGGGGATACCCGAAAGCATGTCCAAATTTTAAATTTTTAAAATTTGGGGCGCAGCCCCAGATCGTTCCCCCCAGCTTTGCAACCCCCACCAATCCGGGGGGCCCAAAACCCAAGGGGGGGAATTGCTGGAAACCCGGAAAAAACTGTCCCCCATTTTGGGGCCTCTCTTGCCGACCCCAAAAAAACCAAGCATTTCCCCCGGGAATTTCCCCCAGTTGTCGCCCGCTAGGCTGAAGACCCGGGCTCGTTCCGCCCCCAATGCAAAAAAGGGAGTGGCCAAAAATCCGGGAAATTTCCGGCGTCC
>JAODAL010051189.1:12500-26850 GCA_025379985.1 Phyllomedusa bahiana
ACCCTTTTAGTTAATCTGTGTTCCTCTTTGATTGACAGCTTTGTTTCCCTATCCGGCGTTCTGTTCTTTCCACCTATCACCTCTGCTCTGTGTTCACCAGTTCCCTATTTAAGGATTCCCTTAACTGTCCCCTGTGCCTGTTATATTGGGTCTTTCCTACTTTCTGCTTGCCTGTCTATTGTTGGATTTTCTGGTTACCTGACTCGGCTTGGCTTCTGACTATTCTTCTCCTCCTGATTTTTGTACTGCGCTGCCCGCTTGCTGCCAACCTTGTTTGCCTGACATCCCCTTATTGTGTTTTGTATTTGTTTGTCTGTGTCTTGTGTTCCCACGTATTCAGTGTAGTCTTCAGTCTTCTGGTTGGGGCCGACCTTTTAAGGAGTCGGGTACCCCCAAAAGGCAGGGACAGGGGTTGGGACCAGCGTCAGGGCCTCACTCTGTCTGTGTCTTCTCGTGTGTCCCTGACTGGTCCCTTACAGTATATAGTGCAGAACACATGAGTTCTGGTCACAGATAGGACAGACCTATGACTACATGTGCTGTGTCCCTGACCGGGTATCTGAAGCAAACATGGTGAGGGACACAGCACATGCCGCCATAAACCTGTTCTTCTGTTAGCAGAATTAATGAGTTTCTCTCTGCATACTCTAGGAATCTGCTTTGTTGCCCTAATGATAACCCAAAATGATTGGTTATTCACTCATTTGGTATAATGACCAATATGTGTTGAGTACAACATAGTGCAATTCTATACTTATGTAGAGCGATTCCTCTGCTTCTGTGTGTAATGTAAATGCAAGCAGTGACAGTGATCAATCCTGATAAATGAGCACCCACAACTATCACCACAGTTTGATTAAGTTATGCTGCCTGCATTTTGGAAGACTGGATTACTGTATGTGGGTATTAACCTGAAGGAAGTTCAGGTTATTCTGTATTGCTGTTACTATGAAATGAAGTGGTAGGTTGGCTAGAAACAGGTGGGGGCAGGGCCCACCAATAGTGGTTGGTACAATGCTGTAGGTAACTTCAGTACAGACTGTGGATAAAGGGTGGCATGCCTGAGAACTTACAATGATACTGTAGGATAGGCTAAAGTTGACAGTCAGTTTGGGTGCAATCTGATTGGCAACTTGATGGCGCATTACATGGACCCGACCCAAGTGAAGAACCACTTGAAAAAAACCATAAAGCTGAGTTTAGCTATGTTCAAATATTATGCCGTTAAGTGCATGCTGCAACATTTTGGTTTCTTGTGCTAACCTGTGTGCCAGTTAATTTCCTTTACCTAGAAAACCGGTCCATAACCATCAGGCTTATGGTGCTATTCTTTTTGTCTGCAACCATCAATAATTTGTTCCACTTTTATATGAGAGTTATCTAAGTAAATTACCTGTTCAATGATATGGTCTGTGATCTAATTTGAAGCAAAATCACTATATCTACCTCTCAACCAATCTTAGTGTAGGTGGCAGGATCCTAGAACAGCAGTTGATATTATTATCTCCCTAATTATAGTTTCCCATTGAGGCTCCAGGTTCAGAGATACTCTGATACTGAACCCCCACTTGAGGCAGGCAGGCTTGCAATGGAAGGTTTAGCAACTGAAAAGTATGTCACAATCACTATGATATAAGTGTCCGTTCATGAGCGTTTACCCAAATGGGTTCAATAATGTTGCAGGGGACATCGATGGACTATTTGATTGAGTTAGAGGTGACCATCATTTCCACACAGCTGTAGGATCAGAAGTTAAAGACGGTTACTCAGAATTATCATGTATTGCATTGATCGCGGCCAACAACCTGCTTATTTCCATTATAGAGATAATGTGGTTGGACATCCAGCTGTGGGAATAAGGATTGCTCATGAAAGGAATTGTTGTTTTCTCCAAACTCATCATGAGTGGTATTCATGTGATCCTGGCCATGAATATTTTGAAAAACTTAAATGTACTGTTTTTGAAACTGAAAGCTTAATGTAGCATCAAATACAGAGACCAGCTGACTATGTGCTACAGAGATTACGAAAGCACTGCTGTCAAATAGGCAGGAGTAATCTGGTTCCCAGTGAGAAGACCATTGGAGCCTCTGATTGGCACCCAGGTGGGGCTACAATAATGGTGGAGGTAACTATGGTGATCCCATGAAGTAAAAGAGAATTTCTGGCCAAGATATTGTGCAAAAGTCAGTCAGGGAATGGTGCAAGTATTAGTTATTAATGTGGGGAGTGATCCTCTTACCATATTGGGCAACCAGTTGCTAGCCAGGGTCTATGTTATATCAGACAATGGAGTGGTGAGTGCTAGATTAGCTTTGGAATTAATTAGGAATCTATAAGCTTGGCTTAGCCAGAGAAGTGGTGGACAAGGTAAAGTTCTTGTTAGTGTTGAAAAGGTTTATCTTGGTCTCATCAGACGACAGGACATGGTTCCAGTAATCCATGTCCTTAGTCTGCTTGTCTTCAGAAAACTGTGGGCTTCCCTATGCATCATCTTTAGAAGAGGCTTCCTTCTGGGACCACAGCCATGCAGACCAATGTGATGCAGTGTATGTTGTATGGACTGAGCACTGACAGTCTGATCCCCACTCCTGTAACCTCTGAAGCAATGCTGGCAACACTCATGCATCTCTTTTGAAAAGACGATCTCTGAATATGATGCTTAGCACGTGCACTCAACTTCTTTGCTGAACCATGGCAAGGTCTATTCTGAGTGGAACCTGTCTTGTTAAACCGCTGTATAGCCTTGGCCACTGTGCTATAACTCAGTTTAAGGGTGTTGGCAATCTTATTTTAGCCTAGGCCATCTTTATGTAGAGAAACCATTCTTTTTTCAGATCCTCAGACACTTGCTGCCATGAGGTACCATATTGACCTCCCAGTGATCAGTATGAGAGAGTGTTAGAGCGAGAACACCAAATTTAACACACATGCTGTTCATTCACACCTGAGACCTTGTAAGATTAATGAGTCACATGACACCGTGGAGGCAAAATGGCAAATTGGACACAATTTGTTAATTTTCACTTAAGGTGCTTTCACACAGCACAGTTTGGGTGCAGTTTTAACTGCGCTCCAATTAATCTGCCTTTATTACCAGCAAGCTTCTTGCATTTATCTAAACTGTTTGGAAATTGAGTAATCAATTATTGTGTTTTTAATCCACAAGATTTCAAACACAATAATTGATTACTTACTTGAAACACCTTTCTGAACAATTTATATGACTGAAAGCAGCTTGCTGGTTATAAAGGGAGTTTAATTGGAGCACAGTTAAAACTGCACCAAAACTGCACCAAAACTGCACTGTGTGAAAGCTCTCTTAGGCTATGTTCACATGGTGTAATTGCGGGGACGTATTTCGCCCACAATTACGCTGTGTGCTCGGGAGCGGGGGAAGGTGGTCCGACAGCCCGCCGGCCCCATAGACATTCATTATTCACGGTGCGTCTTCACCATGAATAGTTGACATGTCACTTCTCTCCCCGCTCGGCATATTGTTCGAGCAGGGAGAGGAGACGTAATCCATAGTTCTCTATGAGAATTGTGGATTACCTTAATGACTGGGTTGTATTTCAGCCCGTAATTCGCACAGTACAGCGCAAATTACGGGCTGAAATACGTCCCAGAATAAGCCGTGTGAACATGGCCTTAGAGGCGTAATCACTTTGGTTGCCAGCAGTTTAGACATTGATGGCTGTGTGCTGAATTATTTTGAGGGCACACCAAATTTACACTGTTAGGCATGTTCACACAGCTTAAAATGGGACGTATTTCAGTCCGTAATTACGTGCCGCAGTGCGCGAATTACGGCTGGAATATGTCCCAGTCATTACGGCAATCCACAGTTCTCATAGAGAACTATGGATTACGTCTCCTCTCCTCTACGCCGCGGGGGGAGATAAGTGACATGTGAATTACTAGCGGCATATACGCGCCGCTGGTAATGAAAGTCTATGGGCCGGTGAAGTGCCGACCCCCTGCTCCCGCCCCCGCCCCGCCCCCGTCCACACGGCGAAATAAGCCGTGTGCACGTAGCCTTAGACAAGCTATGCACTGACTACTCTACATTGTATCAAAGTGTCTTGTCTTCAGTGTTGTCCCATGAAAAAATATAATACAATATTTACAAAAATGTGAGGGGTGTACTCAATTTTGTGGGATACTGTATATGGATAATATGCTGCTCTATTTGAAATCCATGAGATCAGGGGTCATGGAGCAGAACTTGGTCTAAAGCTTATGTATTCAAAGTAATGCATATGTTCAGTGCTTACAAATGTAAATATTTCAGTGCTTGTGGTTTGCACTGATGATAGACGCAACTTATTAAACTCAGCAGTTTGTGAGGAGGGCAGGGGCGTCGCTAGGCAGATTCATTCGGGGCACGAGCCCCGAATGAATCTGCCTGTGCCCCGAGTCTCGGCGGCTCCAGGCCGCTGCGGTGGGCCTGGAGCGCACCTCAGTGCGGGCGGCGCCCGCCGATCTCTCTGACTGTGCGGCCGTTTCCCAGCGGCCGCGCAGTCAGAGTCGGGGAGGAGGCAGGACGGATCATTCCCGTCCTGTCTGCTCCCCAGTATGTATCAGCGCTTGCTGAGCGCCGTACATACACGTGGGCGTCGCAGGGGAGTGACGCGCCGCTGTCATCACCCCCCTGCGACGCTGGGATCCTCTGAGCCGGCAGCTCTGCCGGCCGAGGAGGTCCCGTGCCCCGCGAGACGGCGTAAGCAGCGTGATGATATCACGCTGCTTACACCGCTCTCAAGCTGCAGGACCAGGACGCGCGGGCCGGGCTCATTAGGTAAGTAGTTTTTTTTTAATTTTATTAGCTACAGGGCGGGCATGTGGGGCTACAGGGCGGGCATGTGTGGCTACAAGAGGGGCATGTGGGGCTACAGGGGAGGGCATGTGTGGCTACAAGGGGGGGCATATGGCTACAGGGGAGGGCATGTGTGGCTACAGGGGAGGCATGTGTGGCTACAAGGGGGCATATGGCTACAGGGGGCATATGCCTACGGGAGGGGGGACATGTGGGGCTACAGGGGAGGGCATGTGTGGCTACAAGGGGGGCATATGGCTACAGGGGGCATATGGCTACGGGGGGGGCATGTGGGGCTACAGGGGAGGCATGTGTGGCTACAAGGGGGGCATATGGCTACAGGGGGCATATGGCTACGGGGGGGCATGTGGGGCTACAGGGGGCATATGCCTACGGGGGGGACATGTGGGGCTACAGGGGAGGGCATGTGTGGCTACAAGGGGGGCATATGGCTACAGGGGGCATATGGCTACGGGGGGGGGGGGCATGTGGGGCTACAGGGGAGGCATGTGTGGCTACAAGGGGGGCATATGGCTACAGAGGGCTAATCACCTGACTACAAGGAGCATATTACTGGCTAAAGGGGGCAGTAACCTGGCTAGAGGGGCTAATAACCTGGCTAGAGGGGGCTACAACCTGGCTACAGTGGGCTACTACCTGGCTATAGGGGGCAAATATTTACCTACAAGGGGGTAATTATTACCATTTGGGGCACTATAGATGGGGATTTTGTATAGAGATAGGAAATTGTAGAGAAACGCTGATAAAATGAGGAGTCTAAGATGTTTGTTTTGTAAATTTTTCAGTGAAGAGTTCTGGACGGTAGAAGACATCATGGCGTCTGGGACAGATGGAGAAGAAGAAGAGAAAGAGAACAACTCTTTAGAGACGTCTCCTGTAAGTCACTAAATATAACTGCAGTGTAATCACTTATAGTTCTCCTGAGCATCTACATACAAAGGTTTTTCTCTGTAAAAATACATCCGCAGTTCACAATGAGACGCAAAAAATTCCGTGTGCACCTGGCCCTACTCAGAAAAACTTAAGGGCCCGAGCCCCGGGTGTTTTGGGACCCTAGCAACGCCCCTGGAGGAGGGTATAAATTCTATTGTTTTGCCTTTACATAAAATACTGTTTATAATTCTCCTTTAAGGGCATGTTCACATGGCGTCTTGCATCTGTGTGAACATCCGCTTTTCAGATGCGTCTCTGGGACCGACAGAACGGACCCAGAGACGCATCTAACAATTAGCAGTGAGATTATCACTGCCGGCAATGAGGAACACGCAGCGGCGTTCACATGAGAGATCACCACTGCGTGTTTGCACCGAGCCTGTCAGGTCCGTCTTTCAAAGAAATGACATCCAATTCTTTAAAAGATGGACCTGACAGGCTCGATGCAGACACGCAGCTGCGATCTCTCATGTGAACGCCGCTGCGTGTTCCTCATTGCCGGCAGTGATAAAGTCACTGCTAATTGTTAGATGCGTCTCTAGGTCCATTCTGTCGGTCCCAGAGACGCATCTGAAAAGCGGATGTTCACAAGGATGCAAGACCCCGTGTGAACATGCCCTAAAAGAACTGCAACAACATTGTATTGTAAGCATGTTATGTAAATGGGTATATGCTGTAATGTAATGCATTCATCTTTTTCATGTAAACTACATGAATATTCTCTGAGCACCTTGAAACCAAATAACATGGGATGGTGAATCATGGTATGCTATGACTCCATCATGCCCTGGCACTGGAATGGCGAAATGCTTTTAGAAGAGGGCTTGTAGGGATCCTATTTAATGAAGAGGCTGTAAAGAATGAAAACACTATGGGTGACATGTATGAATGGGCTTTTCGCCTGTTTTTGGGAGTAAACTGCGCCTCCCGGCCCGAATCCCCCTGTCGGACGCAGGGATGCAGTGTTAGGCGCAGCGTTCGCCACTTTCAGCTGCGCCCCGCATGAAGGGGCGGGCAAGGGGCGCAGTGTGGGCGCGGTGTAGGCGTTCCGGGACGGGACGCGGCGCGCTCGAAAACCCCGAGGCATGTACGATGGCGGCTCGCCAAAGCGCGCCGCAAAGCAGCGCTCGGCAGCTCCGACAGTCAGACCTACTTTATTTTGGTCTAACTGCTCCGGCGGTGGCGAAGTGAAGCAAGAACGGAACATGAGAGGAAACATACAGAAGATCGCCAGAGAAATCTTGGCGCTCTGCTCCGTGCAGCATGGAGTATGATTCCAAAAAATCGCCTTTATAAAGGCGGAAAACATTATCAGAAAAGAGCTCAACCTCAAAAATAAAAAATATTTAAAAAAAAAATCACTTTCCAAAAATCTAGAACGGCTTAATATCAAGAATTAGGATATTGGAAATTGCCGGGTAATACAGTAATTCAAATTCTGAAAGCTATTCTCATTGGTCAGCAGAAACCAACCAATGAGAATAGGAGCGACAGTGAACCATTAAAACCTATGGAGAACTATTGACCAATCAGAATCAAAGGTGGGACAGTTCAAAATACAGTAAAAATGCAGAAAAGAGCTGATTGGTTGAGCTAGCGGGGGCTTGGCTATCACTGCCAATCAGAGGTCGAGCTACTTCTCCCATTGTAGTTTATGGAGAGATGGGCGCAATGCAATCTCGGCTCTCAGCGCCGTGCGGCATGGAGTATGATTAAAAACATTTTTATTAGTTGTAAAATATCCTCTGAAAAAGATGTCAAACATTTTATAAACATAAATCAATTCAATCCCGAACAACGCGTTTGTCGCCGAGACCAGCGCTACATTGGGAATTGCAATAGAGAGAATTGTCGGGAAATACAGTAATTCAACTTCTGTAAGCGCTTCTCATTGGTCGGCATAAACCAGCCAATCAGAATAGGAGCGACAAAGACCCATTATAATCTATGGAGGAGAATTGACCAATCAGAATAGGAGCGACAAAGACCCATTATATCCTATGGAGAAGTTTTGACCAATCAAAATCAAAGGCGGGACAGTTCAAAATACAGTAAAAATACAGAAAAGAGCTGATTGGCTGAACTAGCGGGGGCTTGGCTATCTCGGCCAATCAGAGCGCGAGCTACTTCTCCCATTATACTCTATGGAGAGATCGGCGCAATGCAATCTCGGCTCTCAGCGCCGTGCGGCATGAAGTATGAATTAAAAAATCATTTTTATTAAGTGTAAAACATTATCAGATAAAGAGCTGAAACCTTCTCTAAAAATATAGCAGTTAAATCCCTAACAACATGTTTGTCGCCGAGACCGGCGCTACATAGGGAATTACAATAGAGAGAATTGCCGGGAAATACAGTAATTCAAATTGTTAAAGCTCTTCTGATCGGTCGGCATAAACCAGTCAATCAGAATAGGAGCGACAGTGGCCCATTCTAACCTGTGGAGGAGAATTGACCAATCAGAATAGGAGCGACAGGGACCCATTCTAACCTATTGAGAAATATGGACCAATCATATTCATAGGCGGGACAGTTCAAAATACAGTAAAAAGGCAGAAAAGAGCTAATTGGTTGAAGCGGCGGGGGCTCGTCCAGCTTAGCCAATCAGAGCGCGAGCTACTTTCTCATAGAGTTTTATGGGAAAAGAAATGCAGAGCGAGCTCTGTTTGTGATTGCCTAAGTTAAAAGAGGCGCGGTTATTTGGACCAATGGGAGAGCGAGCGACGCTCCTATGGGTTTTCTAATGCAATCTGGAATAAAACTGTACATGGCCGAAATCAAATGATAAGACTCCAGAAGTTGTTCCGATGTGTATATAAAATGAATAATAATATGGGGGTAACGAAAAAAAAAAATTAAATCAATAACATCAGGTTTATTTCTTTATTTTCGTTACACCCATACTATACTACACAACTATACTATACTACACCCCCGCCGCTTCAACCAATCAGCTCTTTTCTGCCTTTTTACTGTATTTTGAACTGTCCCGCCTTTGAATATGATTGGTCAATATTTCTCTATAGGATATAATGGGTCCCTTTTTCGCCTATTCTGATTGGTCAATTCTCCTCCATAGGTTAGAATGGGCCACTGTGGCTCCTATTCTGATTGGCTGGTATATGGCGACCAATGAGAAGAGCTTAAACAATTTGAATTACTGTATTTCCCGGCAATTCTCTCTATTGCAATTCCTTATGTAGCGCCGGTCTCGGCGACCCACGCGTTGTTCGGGATTTAACTGATTTATTTTTAGAGAAGGTTTCAGCTCTTTATCTGATAATGTTTTACACTTAATAAAAATGATTTTTTTTAATCATACTCCATGCCGCACGGCGCTGAGCGCCGAGATTGCATTGCGCCGATCTCTCCATAGACTACAATGGGAGAAGTAGCTCGCGCTCTGATTGGCTGGGATAGGCAAGCCACCGCTAGATCAACCAATCAGCTCTTTTCTGTATTTTTACTGTCTTTTGAACTGTCCCGCCTTTGATTTTGATTGGTTCTAACTTCTCCATAGGCTATAATGGGTCCCTATCGCTCCTATTCTGATTGGTCAATTCTCCTCCATAGCTTATAATGGGTCTTTGTCGCTCCTATTCTGATTGGTAAATTCTCCTCCATAGCTTATAATGGGTCTTTGTCGCTCCTATTCTGATTGGTCAATTCTCCTCCATAGCTTATAATGGGTCTTTGTCGCTCCTATTCTGATTGGTCAATTCTCCTCCATAGCTTATAATGGGCCACTGTCGCTCCTATTCTGATTGGTCAATTCTCCTCCATAGCTTATAATGGGCCACTGTCGCTCCTATTCTGATTGGCTGGTTTATGCCGACCAATGAGAATAGCTTACAGAATTTGAATTACTGTATTTCCCGGCAATTCTCTCTATTGCAATTCCCGATGTAGCGTCGGTCTCGGCGACAAATGCGTTGTTCGGGATTGAATTGATTTATGTTTATAGAAGGTTTGAGCTCTTTTTCAGATAATATTTTTCATTTAATAAAAATGTTTTTTTTATTCATACTCCATGCTGCACGGCGCTGAGCGCCGAGATTGCATTGCGCCCATCTCTCCATAGACTACAATGTGAGAAGTAGCTCGCGCTCTGATTGGCTGGGATAGCCAAGCCCCCGCTAGCTCAACCAATCAGCTCTTTTCTGCATTTTTACTGTGTTTTGAACTGTCCCGCCTTTGATTTTGATTGGTTCTAACTTCTCCATAGGCTATAATGGGTCCCTATGGCTCCTATTCTAATTGGCCGAGATAGCCAAGCCCCCGCTAGCTCAGCCAATCAGCTCTTTTCTGCATTTTTACTGTATTTTGAACTGTCCCGCCTTTGATTCTGATTGGTCAATAGTTCTCCATAGGTTTTAATGGTTCACTGTTGCTCCTATTCTGATTGGCCGGTTTCTGCCGACCAATGAGAATAGCTTTCAGAATTTGAATTACTGTATTTCCCGGCAATTTCCAATATCCTAATTCTTGATATAGCGCCGTTCTAGATTTTTGGAAAGTGATTTTTTAAATGTATTTTTTATTTTTGAGGTTTGAGCTCTTTTTCTGAGAATGTTTTCCGCCTTTATAAAGGTGATTTTTTTATTCATACTCCGCACGGACATCTTTAATGATTTCTCGTTGTTCTCCAGCCTGTCTCGCATCGGAATACATGTGAGGCGCAGTCCCGCACAGCGCCCATGTCCTCGCACTGCGCCCATGTCCCCGCACTGTGCCCCACACACTGACGAGGCGCAGGGAACTTTACACCGCATGTATGAGTGCACTACCTCGGGTGGCGAATCATAGGCGCAGCGCCGCATTGCGCCTAAGTCCCGCACTGCGCCCCACACACTGGCTGGCGCAGGGGACTTTTCCCCGCATGTCTGAGTGCACTACCTCGGGCGGCGAATCATAGGCGCAGCGCCGCACTGCGCCTAAGTCCCGCACTGCGCCTCAAACACTGGCGAGGCGCGGCGGACTTTACATAGTATGTATGAGCGCACCCCAGTGCCGACATAAATCAGGCGCAGATTTCGCCAGAAACCGGCGGAAAGGTGCGCCCCGACGTGGCGAGATTCATACATGTCGCGCTAAGAGCGACATGCCAGAAAAGAGGAGCTTCCACACCAGTTTTAAGGCGCATTAAATGAGTGTATAATGCGCCTGCATAAATAAACCTGCCAGAAATCTGGCATGTGGTATTCCTTGTATAGCATATTTAATGCACCTAGTTTAGGCATATACCAAAAAAGGAGCATAGCATATCATTGCTAGCATATCTGTTGCACCTAATTAAGGCACATTCAAAAGTGTCAAATGCGTCTAATTTTGGTGTACAACAGTTCATTGATATAGAGAATACGGTGTCAACAGTTTTTTGGTGCAAAATACACCCAAAAAATGGTGCAGCCCTATTGGAACATGTTGCCCTAAGTAGGGCCAGTTTGTGAGTTCACTACTACCAAGCATACTGGAGCAGATTTATCAATGCTGTCTAACTCGTAGACAGTGGGAAGTTAGACTAGGTAGTCTTGTAAGGCAGTGTTCACACGGCTTATTCAAGCCGTAATTGCGGGACGGATTTCGCCCGCAGTTTTCGGCTTTGAATAAGGGGCGGGGCGGGACGCGGCGGGGCTCTGCCCGGGGGCCTCATAGACACTCATTATTCACGCGGCCCTACGTGCCGTAAATAATGTTCATGTCACGTTCCCTCCCGCGGCGGATTCGCCCAGGGGGAGGAGCGATGGGAAACCTTTGTTCTCTATGAGAACTGTTGATTACCGTAATGACTGAGACGGATTGGAGCCGTACTGCAGCGCAAATACGCCGCCCCGTACGGCTCCAATCCGCGCATAAATAAGCCGTGTGAACGAGGCCTAATGCGTCACATTCCTCATAGTATTGATAAAACTACCACGTTAGAACTGTCTAATCTAACTTTACACTATTTTTAAGTTGGCATACTTGATGCCACTAACTGCCAAAAAAACTACAACGCACACCATCCCACGCCCCTTTCTTCGCAGCAACACCTCCTTTAACCATGGATACGCATCTTTCATCGGATGAGACACAGAAGTGCCTAGAAACTGTCTAAATACATAATAAATTTGGTGTAAAATATACGCCAGTATTTTTTAGCACAAGTTGGGCCAGAAGTCTGGCACAGCTGCCTTAATAAATGTGCCCCAATGTCCCTTGTAGACTATTTCATAACTATCAATCTTATTTTTCCACTATCTGGAACCATTAAAAATATTTACAACTATTCAGTGTGTAATCCATTTTTAAGGGGAACTAAAACTCTTCAACTACTTCTTGCTAACAACTAAATGGAAATTTAAAAAGTATAGTTGTAGGTTTTTCCTTTTTTAAAACCACTTGCGCTTCAATACTTCCACGGGTTTCCCCAATTATAGCCCTTTCTTTCTTGGCAATGTGTTTTCTGGCATTATATGTGGATAATGCATAAAAAACGCAAAATATAAAATGCAAAAAAAAAATACTATTACTTTTAAATGCGTTTTTGGGGATCTAATAAAATTATGGCATATTGCTAGGATATGCCATTACTTTATGAGTGGTAGAGGTCTGAATAATGGGGCCCACAATGATCCTGAAAAACAAGAGGCTATGTCCTCTTTACCTAAAGCAGGGGTAAGCGGCCCCTTTAATAAAGTTGGTTGGTGGGGGTGTGGGGGGCGGTGCATTGAAAAGGGAAATGTGCCAGAGACCAAAAGGTGAGGTTCGTAGGTTTTACTCATGCCTCATCACTTAATATGAATATGGCTAGAATCTTTAACCCAAAAGTATGGAGGGCAAATCGTTGGGGCAGCCTGCTGCGTTCCCCCCTTCCTAATCCCCGCTCTTTACCCCTTGAGCAGTTTAATGATGAATCTTCTTATATCCGTCACCCCTGCACCTACTGATGGTCTGAGTTTCTTGCCGACTCCCTTTCCCCCAAAAAGTGCGTTTTTCTCTTTTTTTAGGTGCGGAAATGAATCTTTTTCCGCTTCCTCAGTTTTTTTACAAACCCTTTTGTTGTGAGGGGGGGGGGGGAAAAAACCGCTCCTAGGTTTCTGGGTTTGGGCTAGAAGAATCTCTTCTTCTGGGAACAAGTTGCAATTCAAGACGCTCTAGAATTCAAACTTCAATTGATTTTCCAACATTGCTGGCTATAAAGTCTACAGTTCCTTCCTCTACTCATAATCCTGACTACTCCTGATTGTCTGCAGCTAACCATGTGACACTTGAATTTGAAGTTCCTTTACCTATCAAAGTGCAATGGCTCATACACACACAGTCGAGTCACATTATTAAAATCACAAGCTAATATTCAGAGTAAGCACGGTGTACAGCACAAACAGCACTAGACAATTTGGAGTAATCAAAAAGGCCCTGGGTGGGTTGTAAGGGTATTCAGCCCTCTTTCCCCCACCAAGTCAAGCCGTATCCTCTGTCTACACTGATGAGGGGAAAACCCCCCCGAAACGGTCGTATGTAGATGAGCGATTTTGGGGCTTGAAAATATTCATTTTTGCTTCTAAAAGATTCATGAATCAGAATAATTGAGGATTTGTTAAACCCAATAGAGGGTGCAGTAGTTTTCCCCAGCTCCTTTCCCATAATGCCTAAGGGTATCTAGAGTCATGTTAACTGCAGTGCATCAAAAATGTGGAGGGGGTTTAGAGTGGACATAGGCAAACACAACAACTAGGGGGTCCCCCAGTTGTTATCTGGGTTAAGTCTGGGGAATTTTTTGGGGGGAAAGGGAATTTTTGGAATTTTGACGTGCAACTGCTTAAATTGTTTTGCATGGCGTCGTCCTTTAAAAAGGAACCCTTTCTAAAAGTGTGCAAAGAATACGGGGAACCCCTGTCTTGTACTCGTAGACCCAAAATAAACTTTTTTGGTTCATTGGTCAAGCAGTGTGGTGGGTCAAAGACAAGGGGGTTTTGCCTACAGTTTAAAAGTTGGTGAGAGTGTCATGGTTTGGGGCTGATGATGCTGAAGCTGTGGGGGGCTACAGTTATTGAGGAAAACCCTGAATGACATACGAAGCAGAACATGATCCCTTTTTCCCGAAAAAATGGGACAAAGCAGTATTCCAAATCATAAGGACCCAAGACACCTCCAGAGACCCTGCCTTGTAAAGAAAAAAGAGGGGAAAGGTGCTGGCTGGCCAAGCATGTTCCGACCTTAAAGGGGTTGTTACTAATTGATTCTCTTACCTAGCCGTTTTCTTGGCTTCATTTTTTAATTCAGGGCATTTTTATTTGGCTTATACTAGGTGCGTAGAAACCGGTTGTAGCTATAGCAATCAGGTGGCAGCCATAGGGAGATTGAACAGGTCTTTGTTAGCAACCCGAGGGGCTGATGCAGCCCATAGAAAGAGGGGATACTCAGAAAGGTAGGGCAATGTTAATGGGCACAATTACAAAGGACTTGTTTTTGCAAAATTTTAACAAAAAGCAATCCTTGTAGCGAGACAACCCCTTTAACCGAATTGCGCTGCTGTGGGGCATTCTAAAATGGAAGCTGGGGGAGTGCAAGGTCTCTTAACATCCCCCAGCTCCG
>JAODAL010051190.1:0-26848 GCA_025379985.1 Phyllomedusa bahiana
AGGGATATTCAATGCCCTTTCAAGAAACATGATGGTTCAAATCTACGCCTCTGGCACTTTTTAATTTGGGGGTGATGCTTTTTAAAGGGTAAGGCTGTGGGGTACAGACAGGGTTTTAAAGGGTCTGTGACTTTTTTTCTGTACTTTACCTAAGTGTGTTGCCTAGATGTGAGGTACCTTTTGACTGTTGTGGATTTTTAATTTTCATTTTCTCCACCTTTTTTGGTGTAAAAATAAAGGGTGTTGTTCCCTTTCCTAGACTTTAAGGGTACGCGCATAATTGAGCTCAACTATCGAAAAACCTTATGATGCGGCCGATATCGATCGAACTAGATAGCCAACGCAATCGCTCCACACTTGTCATTAGCGCTAAGGTGCACTGACAGTCTGTCCCTGTATATCTGGGGTCAATTACACAATGCAGTTATTATTGAAAAACATTGTATTCATTTTTGTAAGTAATTTTTTAAAGGAAACCATGTAATCTTTATGGACATGGCTGCTTTGATAAATAATTGACCCCGGGTTAAAGGGAAATATCGGACATTGTTTTTTAGAACTCTGTTTGTTTTCCTTCCTAAAATTTAGTCCCCTTTACAAAATTGGGACAAGTGAGGGGTAGGGTTTTTTCCATGGTAAGGACAAAACTGGTGGTTTACCCGACCGGTATTTGTCCTGTTTTGGGGCCCCCCCAGGCCGGGGGGATGGGTTTCTCCGCGATGAGGGGAAAAAAAAGCCCTCCCCCTTTCGCTTTCACTGCACAGTTTTCTGTCCGAAAACCAGACGGAAGAATGTCATGTAGAATGCTATGCGGGCGGCCCGCGGCGGAAAAAATGCCCGGGCGGAAAATCCATGCAGTGGGGACTGCTGCACGGGTTTTCCATACCCCCGTTTTTGCTCATTTCGCCCTTTTTTTAGGTGGTCTGTAAAACCGCAAACCACTAAAAAAAACCCGGCCAAAAAACCTGTGCCTTGGGTACATGCCCTAAGGCTTAATTTGTTGTCTGTTTATACCGTTCTGTCAGTTCTGAGATCATCAAACTGTGGAAGAAAAATTCCCCATTGAGAAAGTAATTTTATTTAGATAATTTCAAGAGAAATAATGGAGAAATGGCACAATTCTAAGGAAATGTATCTGTGAAAAAAACATGCAAAGAGAGCTGACCGGTTACATTTTTAAAAACTTGCATCAGATTTAGTTTTTATTTCCAATTCTGTAGCTTTAGCCTGGCCTTATTGTTGGCTTTGATGCAAAAACATGCACACAAGGACAACTTTATTGGTATCATTCAAATGCCTCAATGGTCACTGAAATAACTTGAAACTGTCAGAAGTAATAATGAATATAAACTTACTGAAAATTACTAATTCAAGCCAGACATTGGGTTTGAATTTTGGCTGAACCGAAAAAAAAAATAGCTTATGAGACTAGCCTGGACAAAAATGATGGTACTCCTAGAAAAGATTGAAAATAATTGAACCAAAGGAATTTTAAAAACTAAGATTTTCCAAATTAAAAATTCAGCGTCTTCACAATTTTAAATTTCATTTGTATTCCCTTTTAAAAGAGAAAAAAAGTAGTACTGTGCTTTTTTGGTAACATTATGTGTACCATTCTAAACATGGACCAAAGGAAAATCTGTGAAAGGAACTGAAACATGCAGTTTGGAGAATACAAAGGCACTCTTCAAACTTGAGAAAGCTAAAACAATTTGCTCATGAGGTTTGGGCCATCATACCTGTGGACAGGTGTAGAAGTGTCATTACTTAAATTGTGTGTTATCAATGAGTACCTCTAAAGACGGAAACCATTATGTTTGTCCTGGCAACTTTCATTTGTTTTTCACAATTTTTCGATTGAATCAAAATTCAAAAGCAATGTCTTATTTTTATTAGTTGATTTTAAGTAAATTTACATGTATTATTACTTTTTTCAGTTGCAAGTTTTCCAGTGGCCACTGTGGTTTTTACTTTCTTTAATAGAAGGATGCCAACAATTTTGTTCGTATGTGTATACACTTTCATTGTTAAAGGGTTTTACTAGTGCATCTCAAAAAATTAGAAAACCATTGACAATTAAAGGGGTTTTTCAGGACTATCTTTTTATTTGTTATAAGGCTCATAAATGTATTAATTAAACCTTGTAATTCATCTGTTATGAGTTATAAATTTAGGTTTCTCTATTTGACTTAAATTTTTTAATCAATTTCTTTTCATGATATTTTCATTTTTTTTAGATGCCTAGCATGTAGCCTGTCTTTACAGCAGTTCAAGCTCCCATTTCTGTTCAGGATGTTTATGTTCTACAGCTTTGACTGACATTTCAGCTCTGCTATCCCTAGTTAAGAAGGATATAAGAAGGGGATAAGAACTGCTATAGCTCTGAAAAGAAGCGAAAACAAAAAGCAAACATTTATAAAATATTTATTAATCTTTGCCTACATGTTTGAAGCTAATCAATGACACTGGAATAGCCCTCTAAAAGTTTCCCCATTTCCAAAACATACAAAGGGGGTGTCTGTTTGACAAACCCCGCCAAAATGTTTTTTGCCATATGCATTTTGTCACAACAGAAGTTTTATTATTATTTAATGTTATTGGTGGTTAAAATGCCAAATATTTACACACAAACTTTCTGGAAATGTACATATTCGTAATTTACTTTGTTTATTTTTTTCCTTCTGGGTACTTATCAACATACTTGACTCAGGAAGAAAATATATCTAGCATGACCAAGGTGTTATGCAAATGTTTTTTACAGTATTCAAAATTTCTTTAATAAATTTTCAATTATGCTCATGTTTTTAAAATTTTTTGGTTTGCAGAGGTAAAGAACTGAAAAACCCCTCGATAACACTACCGGGGATTTTGCCCCAAAATTTTAAAATTCAATAACACATGTACTCTGTGTCAGGGACACTTCTTGCTCATCAAGATTTATCACACACTTTAAAATTTTCTTTCTCATTTTTTTCATTAAAAAAAAGCGATTCAACTTTTGTTGACAAAAAATTTGGTTTTATTCTATATGTGCAGGAAAGATATTTAGATTTTCTGTTTGTACAAAAGTTAGTATTTTCATTTTCACATTTTTTGCTTATCATTTGGTGTGAAGGAAAAGAGTAAAGTATATTTTGTAAAAACAGTCAATACCAGTGACATTGACATTGTTCAAGCAGAAAAAAATTGGGACAATACTTTTTTGGGCTTGTAAAAATATAAATTTTATAAAATGGGCAAAAAAATGTAAGTCCCCCGATTTAAATTTGCGCCCCCCCAGGGGGGAAACCCCCACTGTGCCTCCAAAAACAGATCCGTAAGAGATTGTGGCGTGGACGGCAATAAGAATGTTTCATCATATTTGATGTATCCAGCTTGTATTCAGTGGGGCTTTATTGTGGATTTCATATTTTATATCATTTTGTATTTTTATCTGACATTTATTAAAAGTTATATTCTATTGCTTATAACCTTTTGGGATTAATTTGTATTGTAATTGGTGTATTCCCTGGCGGAAAGTGAAATTCCTACCCAATCTTTTTTGTGTGGTAAAAATTAATAAAATTAAGAGTATAGCAACTAAAAGGTTGGTTTTAAGTTTTGTGTTTTTAATAACGCACTTGCATGCATTTTTTAAGCATTCTTTGTTTTTTTTGCAAAAACCCAAGCAGCCAGATGACAGCTTGAAGTCAGTAGACAAACATAAAAATGCACAATAGATTTTTTTACTTTGTAGCTTTTTTTCCACCTTCATTGCCTTTTTTTGGTCCGTGATGTTCTTTCTGCTGTTTTGTTGCATTTATATCCCCATAGACTTACTCCTTTTTCCAAGAAAAAATAACACTTTTACATGTGTTTTGTGGTTTTGTTGTATTTTTCTACATTGCAAATCATGTGATGGATTGCATATACCATGTGCCAATAAACTTTGCCCAAAAAATACAAAAACTTCATAGAAAAATGCATGACGCTCAATTAAAAATATGCAGTCTTTTTAGTTTTCTTGTCTAAAATATGCAATGTCAAGTATAAGTGTGATGGGGAGACTAAATGAGGGAGTTATTTTTATTCTGCAAAAATCTAACTCTTGGCAATTAAAATTTCAGCTTGTGGTCAGACTTTAAGGGGCCAGCTTTAGAATCACTCATGCTGTTCAGGCTGTGGGTGGATCTATAACAGCTCTAAAGTGTGTTTACTCAGCTAAATGAGAAGCTTTCAAAGTTGTAGGAGGTGACTCACCATGGTCAGAGTGAGTGACCACAGCTTAGAACAATGAGAGATAAGAGAGAGCAGGGAGAGGGGAGGAGAGAGAATCTTGTGCGCTCTAAGAGGAGAAAATCTTCTTTATCTCTTGACCAAAGAAAAATCAACAAAGCAATGTATTTACAAAAAGTCTTCAATTACCTTTAAACCCTTTTAAAGAGCAAACTTTTAAATGTCTGTTCTAGTAAATCAACCCCATCTCTTAGGCCCAATTAAAGTATGTGCCTGAGCTAGTTGGGAACTAGAATATGAAATAGACGTAAAACATAACTGAGCAGTAATCCGCTACCTAACAATTCTTGCATAGGAAGCACTCCAGCAGCATGGCTTCTAATACAGACATTTATTATCAGCTGGGCAAAATTAAGAAAGCAGTATCTTAGGGATAAGGTAATAGTAGAGTAACAGAAATAAGCAAGCTATATTTTTAGTGCTTTAATTGTGGTCCCCACCCTGTTTATTAGATATCAGTGCCGTTAGTTTTGGCACCAATATACTAATGAACTCTTAGGGCCACATGTATGAAAAGTGTCTAGGTCTAAAACTCACTTTGTTTCCATCTGCAACCCATCAGAGCACTCCTTTGATTTCATATAGTGTTCTGGGAAAAAGAGAGAGGCACTCTGAATGGTATGGGAAACAAAGTGAGTTTTAGACCTGAACACTTTTCATACATGTGGCCCTTAGATTCAGTTCTGAAAGGAGAGGATACTCAGGTTACTTGAGCAGTGGTGACCACCTCCATAACATTCTGTAATAAGCTTATGCACTGTCAAGGGAGTGGTCATCATTACTCAGAGTGTGAACCTCAGTTCTTTTTCCTTTCAGAACAAAGCAGTGGAGGCCACCCACTTGACACTCCTAGATTTCCCTAACATAATGGAGTCAAAACTAACAGGAATCTACAAGAAAAAACTAAAGTTTTAAACTCAGTGGAACAGCAGCTAACAGTTGCACTTTCTAGATTCCTTTGTTGGGGAACCTTAAACACCCTCATTAACTGTGCTTACTTTTTCTTTTTACTTCTTCACAGATTTACAGCAAGAGAATTCACTTTTTTTTTGTTTATTTTTCAGTACATTTCTTATACAGATCATAGGCAAAAACGATGTTAGGGCTGCTGGTCATTTTGGCCATTACATCAATATTTCATTATTTGCCGATAAAGGAACACAAGGTGGATACAGATCGTATTTTTTCTGAAGTCTAACCTCCAATTAAACCTGAATTGGCCCAAGGAGAGCAAAAGAAACCTCTGCTGAAACGTGGGTATGGTGGGCCTTTGGCATGGCAGGTCTGGGTCTGCTTTTCTAGAAGCAAGGTAAAAAAAAGGCAGAAAACAAGAAACACGTTCATTATGTGCAATCATGTACAGAAGTTGTAGGATTGGCCCCAGGAATGAACTCCACTGGTGAACCCCAAAAATAAACTCCATTGGTGGGCCCTAAACTTCGTAACTTGTGGGCCTCAAGAATCAACTCCATTGGTGGGCCCAGACACCCCAGCTCAACACAGCCTCCGTGACTTTGGGAATTCTGGCATGATATAATTAAACTATCAACATCTGGCAATAAAATGCTGTGTGTATTAACGTATGTATTTTTTAGACTTTATTTCCTCTGGCCTTATGGCTTCCATTTTCATAGGGCCCATGCAGGATGCAGTGCATCTTCTGTGATAAATTCAATTATCCTTCATGATTTGTTATGAGCCTGTTCAGATCTGCTATCTTTTACTCCTATTAACTCATAACGGACCTGTCAGGTATCTTTTCACAGCCAGATAATTAAATCTGATCAAAAAGCAATGGAAACCTGGTTATGTCTATAAATGTCTGATCATGGCAGATCTATCATGAGTTGTGTCCATTATGAATCTTGTGAAAACAGAAGCCTTCATGGCAGCGTGAACTGGCCTTAGATAATTATTTCAATAGTGTCATCTAGGTATATTACATAAGAGGATTACAGCAAAATAACACTGCATGAACATATATTCACTTGTGTGTTTAGAAAAACAATTTAATAAGCAAATATGCATTGATGCATGTGTCCCTTTTTATGGTGTAAATAAAGGGCATAGTTAAGCAAATTTACATGAAGGTCTGTCCCCAGGATTATAATTATATGGTTATACAGTAAAGCAACAGCCCGAATACTTAGTGGACCTGCACAGTACCGTTATATCACTCTGATAGTATCAGCACTACCAACATCTGCACCATTGCTGTAATACATGGCCATGTACTGTTGCAACTCCGGGAAAATAGAAACTGGATTTAACCCGGATGTTTAAAAAACCCTTGTTAAGGGGATTTAGTAAGTTCAATAAGAAAACACACAGGGATCTAAATATATTTTAAAAAAAAAAAAAGAAAAAAGACAGGGGGTGGAAAAGACGGAAAGAAGATAGAAAGTGAAAAAAACAACATAAAGAGAATGGGTGAATAGGTTGGAAAGGAGACTATAAAGGATTTATAAGGCAATAGAGGGAAAATAAAATATTACTACAAAATGGAGGAAGGCAGGGATAGGGTAATAAAACTTTTGGATGGGATCCCCGACCACGAACATTTACCGGTGCCTGTTCATAACCATCATGCAGTGACTAGATAATACAAAGAGCAAATACCTCACCATGCAGGTCACCATCATACTGCTACCAAGCAAATCCCACTATAGCAATATCAACATAACCAATAACTACATGAGGACCCGATTACACCACCAGAACATGACTACAAATTAACACCACATAGTGACTGAATAATGCCCCTAAATTTATTACTGAACAAAGATCAGTATGCAAAGACCAATATCACTGCCATATAGTGACCATATAATGCAGATACTAGTGTACACAGACTCTGCAGACTGTATATTACCCCAATACAGTGATCTTATAGTGGTAGATACCAGTGTACGCATGCTCTGCAGACTGTATATTATCCCCCTACAGTCAGGTAGGCAGTAGTACGGCCCCAGTGAGGAAGATAGGCAGGCCCAAGGTAGATAAGCCCAAGGTAGCTAGGTAGGCAGTAGTAGGGCACCAGTTAGCTAGATAGACAGGCCCAAAGTAGGTAAGCCCCAGGTAGGTAGGTAGGTCCCAGATAGCTAGGTAGGCTGCAGATCGGCCTCAGGTATCTAGGTTGTAGTTGGGCCCCAGATGAAAGGCTGTAGGTGGGCCCCAGGTAGCTAGGTTGTGGGTGGGCCCCAGGTAGCTCGATAGACTATAGCTATGCCAGAGGTCGGTAGGTAGCCTATAGGTCAGCCTCCTGTGGATAGGTAGGTAGGCTGTCGGTGGGCCCCCCGCAGGTAACTAGCTAGATAGGCTGTAAGTGGGATGCATGTGGTTGGTAGGCTATAGGTGGGCCCCAGGTTTGTAGGTAGGCTATATGTGGGCCCTGGTTAGGTAGACTTTAGGTGTGCTGCTGGTAGGTAGGCTTTAGGTGGGCCCCTGGCAGGTAGGAGGGAAGGCTGTGCCCCATTAGCAAAAAAAAGAAAAAAATATTGAACTCATCTATCTCTTGTTCCCCCAACACCACGAGCAGCAGGCCAACTTCTCCCTGTGAAGTCTTTCATATCATCGTGCCGCCCACGACAGCACTAGGGGCCTATGCCTGGTAGGCTTAAGAACTAAGGCCTTAGATTTACAGTGGCGCTCTGCTCTGCTAAGGCCACACAGACACTGCCTCTGAACGCTTGGTACAGAGGGCCTGGGCATTCTGAGGCAGGATGTGCCGGGCCCCCTGGGGCAGTGGGCTGGTAGTTTTGCCCCTTGATGTGAAGGAGAGAGAAGAGAATGGGAGATGTGTGTAAGAGGAATGAGGGAGAGGGGGAGAGAATAAAATTATAATGTGACATAAGGTGATATAAGTTCATAGAGAGAGAGCAAGGATGTATTAAGCGAAGAGTAAAGGAAGTATTGTGACAAGACCTAGGTGATGCTAGTTAAACAGCGAAGGTAAAATAATGTGTAGACAGAAAAGAGTTTGAGAGTAAGACAAATAAAAGATAAAAGGAGAGGAACGAACTAGGGGGTGAAAGAGAAAATTTTACAGTAAAATACAAGTGATAAAAAACAAACACGTGGATAAGATACAACGAAAAGTAAAAGAGAAACATTTTATTATGCAGGATGAGAGTCAGGAGGTCAAGGTAGAACAGCTTGGCATTGTGTTAAAAGTGGTGTAAGTCTAGTCATTTATCAACTGATAGGATGGCATTCTAGTGATCGATAAAGGTACAGAGATTTGTGACATCCCAAGTCACAAGGAAACTGTGTGGATCAACTGGGGAAATATACTGTATTTTGGAGAGAAATTGATTTGTATCTAGTAGAAATGAGGGAATGGTACATACAAGCGGTGTGAGAATTTTTTTGAGAAAGATGGGGTGTAGTGAGAGAATCAAATGCCGCAGTGGGTCAGTCGAAGGGGTTTAGGGATTTTTGTGAATCTTGGATAAAATATAGAAAACAGATGTTATAGGATGGTGGTTAGAGATGAATTTGGCCATCTTGTTATCTGTGGTATGGAGGGAAAGGTATTTTCAAATTTTATTGACAATAAAATGGCGGATATTGGCAGAAGGGTCGTGGTCACCGGGAATATAGGTGATAGAGTCTAAAAGTTGTACAAAACTTGCAAAGCAAACGGGAATTAGAAAAGAGGGATCTGGATGACTACATAACAATATCACTTAATTTGCCAAAGGCAATCTTAAACTCAGATAACTATGTGATTGATTAATACTTAATAATTAATTAATAATTAATACTTTTATTACTATAATTATAATCAACAAAAATAAAGTGTTATTTAAAATGCCATCAATCAGTCTCTTCACCAAGCGTATACATCCTTAAAAGCATGTCTACTAAGATTTCAACAATAATCAACTCTATCTAAGTCTGTACCTAAATATCTCGGGCCTCATAGAAATTCGGGGTTAATGAGTCACTTACTATAATCACAGAGCAACTCTCTGTGACTAGATCTAGTAACAGAAGCTGGTTAATTAAGCTCTCAAATAATCTATCTTTGAGGAACTCCCTCACTATATTATCAATGTCTAACTAGATAAATTCAGGGTTCGAAGGCGAAATGAAAAAATAAGTGAACTCCTTCTTGAGAATTTCTAGTTGTTCGCGAGTAAGTCACAACTGCTGCTGCAAGAATCAATGCTGTATAAATCTGCATTCAGGCTGGAAAGCAGTCTTCTAAAGCAGGCGTGTAGTGCCGATGAGGAGATTGTGTCAACTTTATTGTTATGTATCTATGATAGGTGATATCGAGCCAATTCCTCATGCCGATATCCTCGGATAACGCCAGATAATAGACATCGCCGATGACATTAAAGTCTATGATTTATATAACAACATCTTTCAACTACAACAAAACATCTTTTTACTAATTTTAAAAAAACATCCAACCTTAACATTACCTATATAACATTTCCCCCTTACATCCACCCCCCCCCCCATATTTACCCCCCTACCCCTCCCCTTTCCCCCCCCCCTTTTTTTTTATTCTATAACTATCTTAGGCAAGCAAGTAAGTTTAGCAACATGAGTCACAGACCATTCACTATCCTGTCTATGTACTCACAGCATACTCTTCAACCTGCATTGACCACTAAATTAAAACGTGCCCCAGAAGGCAGTAATTATTCTTGAAACCATCATTTAAGTTGTAATTAGCGACATAGACTTCCTGTCTGGAACGCAGCATGACCTTAAAACTGTTGATCCACAGATTAAAAAGTGCTGGCAAAAAGAAGTCCTTTGAACCCCCATTTTAGTTGAAGAATTGATTAGATCCCTGTCCTGGACTCGCCCAGCGTATTGACCTTAAATCTACATGACCAGATTAAAAAGTGACCTGCACATGTCTACCAAAAATAATTTCCCCATTTAATACCACCATTCTGTTGAACTTGGATATTGACCTTATGTGTCCTGGACCGTAACCCTCAGATCGCGCAGCATTAACCCTCAAACATGCATGACCACAGATTAAAGTGCGAAGAAAGTAGTCTTTAAAGCAGTTATTTTAGTGAAATGGCGACATTGACTACCCATGTGCCGTTATTGACATTCATCATAAAATTTCGCCCAAAAGAAAATAAGACTATACATAAAATATTCGTCTTTCAAATATGGCTGCGCTAGATGGTACTTGCCATCTCTGACTGGATGACATTGTTCCACACGTGACATTAGAATGTGAAGCAAACGATGTTCCACAGCTAGGTCAACCGAGGCCTGTTTGAGAATCCTGACATTCTACTGTCAAGTGCCGGTGAAGGAAATTACTGATCAAGGCAGGATGAGCAGCTAGTAAACGTGATCTCACAGGTTCAGCCTAGCATGCGGGCCGGAAGTGACTGGTGACTGGGGAGACTAGGAAGTAGGACTGCTGGATGCAGGTCATTAACACTGAAAGAACAGATTCGCGTGATTGCTGCTCGTTACTGAGATTCACATGGCCAGGCACCGACCAGCGATGACAGGACCTGACGGTCCTGCCTAATCGTCGATCGCTAAGAGATCGCGTTTGGTCCACCAAGCACAATTGGAAGGAGCACCTCTGTCTGATAACTGCTACCTCCATGTCCTACCCTCTCTTTGCGCGATATTACACTGCCTGTTCGCTCCATTGTCTAAATATGAAAAATATTAAAAGTATGAGAGTTTTTGAAGTCTTTATTAAAAGACGGAAAATCACAGCTCATTCTTAAATCCCTCATAATTTCCAACAGCCAAGCTAGGGATTAGAAACAGATTGTCTCTATCAATATCTTTTCGAAATGCGACGGTCTAGTGGGAGAACCGTAACACAAAATCAACAGTGTTTTCATTTCATGTTCCTGAGATTTCCAACTGCCCCAGTAGGACTAGCACATGATAGTTTTCACAAAACTATCGTACAATTGCACAATTAGTCGCCAACTGAGATTTATTATTTATAGCTGAGTGAACAGAACGTATAAAAAGTTTAATATGGACTAATATGCGGCGCCTTACGCACCACTCCCCCAATGACTACAGACACAATTTTTTACATAAGGAAATGAGTACTACACAATGTGCGTCACTGAGATCTAAGCACGCCAAACAGACGCAGGACAGCAATAAGAGTATTTAAATTGTTGTATGGATATATATGGCGGCCTTGTGGCACCAATTAGATAACAGGCCGTATATGTTTACTATAAATATGTTATAACACAATATGCGTAACAACTGAGCCTCTATGCGCCAAAGACGACGCACGGACTGCCCATTAAGAGTATTTAAATATTAGTATGGACTTAATATGGCGGCCTTCGCACCACTGACCTACAGGCGTAATTTACTAGGAATATGATTATAATGCCAATTTGGTGACCCAAACTGAGTACTTTTGCGGCAAATAGACGACGGACTTCAATAGAAAACTATTTAAAAGTTATTTAGGGATAAGTATATGCCGAGTCTTGTTGGAGACACTGACATGCAGTAATGATTGCAATACCGAACTGAAACAACAGGGACAATTTCAACTCATTACAAGAGGTTGGCTGTACCAAAAAAGTGGTAGAAAAACATTGCATTTCAATTCAGAGATCACAGACACACTGAGCTGCCACAAATATCTCCTTCCTTTCAAATAGCGCATCTCCTGCGTGCTGCCCCTACCCCTTCCCGCATCATGCTGCCCTACACACACAATAGATATCCTTAACCACTTTCTCTAAACTACCACCCCTCAAATAAAGAAGTGAAATTCTCTATGCACCTTATACATCCTATTCTAACGACTAGTAGGTAGGTGGCTGGTTTCTTGTCTTTAGAAGAGGAACTATCTCTCGTAAGAGCACTTGTTTAGAACAGCTATTGGTTTAAACGCCAGACACAACACGTTCCTGTTGTGATAGTGCGCATAGACAGAGAATGAGCTCAAACAGAGAAATGAACAATTGCATAGATAAAACGAGTGTCATCTTGAATTTTTGCCCTAGCAAATGAAGATCCATACACCGCAAAGTGGTTAACGTTTTACATCCTCCTCACCCTCTTCTATCCTCGGAGCTGATTGACCTGGCCGCCAACATGAAGTAAATGATGAAATGGCGCGATGAGTAATAGATTATCACTGTATGATTGGAGAAATATGTCACCTAAAATACGCGCTGATCGCGGAAATTTTCCGATAAGCTAAAACTGTGCCCCGATTTCACTTTTGACGCATAGTATCGTCATCACTAGCCGGACTGCTATAGACGGAGTCTGGCTGATGATTAAAATGTGATGCCAAACTCCCCTACATGTTTTCACTAGAGACTAAAAAACAACAAAATTCAAAAAAAAAAATAAAAAAAAAAAAAAAAAAAAATAATAAAAAAAAAAATCAAATCAAAAAAAAAAAAACCAAAAAAAAAAAACAATAAAAACAACAAAGAATAGACAAAAATAAATGCGCTTCATCAAGGCCTAAAGAGTATGGTCTAACAGTTGTTTCTATGGACTTCAGACAGTTAAGGCGGGGATGATTGTATTCATGATGATGAGGCGGTTTCTTTTGTGCTGATTTGATAATAATAATCCATAGGTGCTCGAAGTTAAGGTGCCCCTTGTCCATTTGAGGCGATTAAAATTAGATTGCTATTTATTTTACTTTATGGATATTGGGTAGCAATTTGCGAGAGTGTTCTGTTCTATAAGGGTATAACACTCACCGGCGCACTTTAATTAGGGGGCGTGGGTGGGGGGGGGGGTGGGGGGGGGGGGGGTGGGGGGGGGGGGGGGGGGGGGAGGGGGGGGGGGTGGGGGGGGGGGGGGGGTGGGGGGGGGGGGGGGGGGGGGGGGGGGGGGTACACCTGTCAACTGCTCGTTAACACTAATTCCTAATCAGCCAACCACATGGCAGCTCAACTCAGTGGTTCGCTCAATTTAGGCAATGTAGACATGGTCAAGACCAATCTCATGACAGTTCAAAGCCGAAGCACTCACGCATGGGTAAGAAAGGGATTTGAGTGCCTGTGATCGTGGCATGGTTGTTCGGTGGGGGGGGGGGGATGGAGTCTCGGGGGGGGGGAGGAGGGTGGTGGTTTGGTGGGGGGGGGTGGGGGGGGTGGGGCAGTGGGGAGTGCGAGGAGGGGGGAGGGGGGGGGCGCGGGGGGGAGTGGAGGGCGTGGGAGTGGTGGGCTGTCACAGAAAGGCTGGTCTAGAGTATTTCTAGAAAATGTGATCTCTGGAGATTTTCACGCTACAACCATCTCTAGGGTTTACAGAGAATGCGTCCGAAAAGAAAAAACATCCAGTGAGCGGCGAGTCTGTGGGGGGGGGTGGGTGGGGGGGGCGGGGGGGGGCGAAGGAAAATGCCTTGTATGATGCCAGAGGTCAAAGGGAGAGTATGGGCAGATGGTTTTTTTTTTCAAAGCCTGATAGAATGGCAAACAGTGGACTCAAATAAGCCACCTGTTACAACCAAGGTTAGGCATGAAGAGCATCACTGACGCAAAGTACGGCGAACTTTGTATGGCACCTGATGGGCGTACGAGCAGCAGAAGACAACGGGTGCCACTCGCTTTCAGTAAGAAAAGGAACTGAGGCTCCAATTTGCCCAAGCTCATCGAAATTGGACAGTAGAAGATTAGCCGAAAAATCTTGGTTGCCTGAGTCTGATGAGTCTCGTATTTCATCCAATACCCCACCCCCCCCCCACCCCCCCCCCCCCCACCCCTTTATATATACTCCGACATTCGGAAATGGTTTTAGCGTCAGAATTTTGGCGTCAACTAACATGAAAGCATGGATCATCCTGCCCTATGTATAATCGTTCAGGCTGATTACTTGGGTGCGTGGTGTCATGTGTGGGGAATATTTTCTTAGGCATCTCTTTGGCCCTTAGCCGTACCAATTGCAGCATCGATTGCCAACACCTTCGTTGAATTCTTACGCCACGAAGAATTGAGGCAGTTCTTTTTAAAGAGCAAAAGGGGGTCCAACCCGTTACTAGCATAGGATGTACCTAATAAAGTGGCCGTATATTGTTGAGTGTATATGTCTCTACTGGGTGACAACGCAATAAAAATAAAACAAAAAAAAAAAAAAACTGAGAGAATTAAATGTACTTTTAAGTCTGAGTTGGAAATTTGAGATGGAAAAGATAGGTATAGGGTCTGTCTGGTCATGGGATCTGATTAGCTTAGCATCGAATGATAATGAGAAGATATTTGTTAAGTTGAAGTTGTCTATAGAATATTTCACGGGCAGCGCCGCAGCCTGCAGGTCGGGCCACAGACGCACCGGTGTTCACTCTCCCCGTACACCGCTGGGGATGGACGGTGCCGCAGTCCGCATGTCGGACTGTGGGCGCGCTCATTCTCCTAGGCATGGTATCACCTACCTCGCTCGTCCCTATGCCCCTCCCACTCCCCTTTTTACCCCCACCCTAAATATACTATATTAAATATATTATTTCTTCTTAAAATAACCATTTCTATTCCATCTTCCCCTTTTCCTCTTTCCCTTCCCAAAACAATTTTTTTTCTCTTCCTCCTTTCCCTCTTTATTTCTCTTCCCTCCCTTTTTCTCCCCCCCTTATAGCCGACCGTCACACATGATCCCGCTCCCTAGGGTGCGTGCACACCAACTCTCTGAGGTTTAAAGGGCCAGCGTGCCGGTAATTTGCTAATTGCTGGGTGATGGCCCTATATATTCTGGGTTCCCCCCTCACTTCCCTGCCAGACATACAGTTCTCTAAGCCTTAGAGAAAGGATTCCAGATTCTATTATTTTTCTACCGTGATTCCGAAGTCATTAGCTAGTTTTATATAAACCGCGAACCATTGCCACCTGCTCCTGATTCCTGCTTGTCGACATAAAGCAAGCTTGCAATTCTGTCACTCACTTAGCAAGTAACCCACTTTGTGGCAGGCTTCTAGTAGAAACCAGAGGCCCACTTAGCAATCCACTCATGGTGCGGCTTTACACCATTGCCCCCCGCCACCCCTTACTCCAGTGGCTACAGCGGGATCCACTATTCCTTGATCCTTTATAGTCCAGATTCCCCGGCCCTAAGAATCGCCGCCAAGGTGCCTCTGCTAAGTGTCGTGGACCTCACTACCATTGTGCCGTCTCAGCAGATTGCGCAACAGGTGCAGCAATTGGAGACCCTAAACTCTGAAGGGGGTTGGAATAGGGACGATCGGTGACAGAAAATCTTCAGGCCTTCCTAGCAGAATTTTGTGCCGTTTTCGAGGAACCTGCCCATGCGTCCTCAGTCGAAACAGCACTCCTGAACCTGTGCCAAGGGGACTCCTCTGTCAGAGACTACATTGTCCAGTTCCACACTCCTGGCCTTGTAATGTCCTGGTAGACAGGTGCAGCCTTATGTGCCACGTTCAAAAAGGGCCTCTCCAGAAGAATAAAGGACACACTGGCTGCATGGGATCTACCTTATTCCTTGTGTGTTTTTATTCACTTGACTACCAGCATAGACATACGCTTTACTGAGAGACAGGAAGAACTTCGTCTAGAACATGAACCAGTCCGATCGCACCATCTACCCCATCTGGCCGCGGTGTTTCAAAACCTATACTGCCTCCTTCGCTGTCTCCGACCAAAGAGCCTATGCAAGTGGACCCCCCCCACCCCCCACAACCCCCCCCAACACCCCCCCCCCCCCACACCCCCCAACACACCCCACACACCCCCCCCCCCCCCCCCCCCCCCCCCCCCCCCCCCCAAGCCCACTTGACTCAGCAAGAATCGGTCCCATGGCCAAAGGATGAAGGTGAAATCCTGCCTGCCTTATTGATGCAGTCCTGAGCTATTTGTGCAGGAGTTGCGCACTTAGGACTAGCGTGCGGAGAATGCTCTCCTTTCCAATGTCTATTCTCATTACCGTTCAGTTTGCTCCCCCCTGCTGGTGTCATATTCTGTCTCCTAGTTGGATTCCTGTTTCTGCTCCCCAGGAACTTTATTGTATGCCTCGATGCGTCCATAAGTATAGTTCCGGTGGTCCGGCTTGTCAGCACTTGATTATTCCCGCTTCTATCAATGGAGAATGACCACTCAAGGACTTCTACAGATTCCACACAAATCATTGAAACCCTGAGTCCTTCAAATGGGGGTGCTTGCACAAAGAGATAAGTTGAGTTGCTACCCCGCTTCCGCTGCTCTGCCGTATTCTTCTCCGATCTCCCTTGGGCTACAGCACATCACACTCGATGCCTGAATGGGCAAATGGGGGAGAGTCAATGTGGGGACAGCGTTCTGTCATACCTGGCTGTCTTGCGGTGGTAACCACATCCTGCGTGCCACTTCCACTTCTTCTCGATGTCTATCCATTCTGTTTACCGGGTGCCTTCCTCATATCAGGAGTATGCAGATGTTTTTTGCAGGAGACAGGTCAAAACCCTTCCACCTCACCATTGCTCTGTTTTGTCCATATGACCTGGGTGGGTATCGCCCTGTCACTACTCCTCCACATGGCAGAATACGGACCTTTTTGTTGCTGCCGAGACTCATAGCGATGGGACCATCATGTAAAGGAGAATCTTTCAGTAGGATTCATTCGCAAATCTCCTCGCAAGCCGGATGCGCGGTTTTTTTTACACACCCCCCCACCCCACCCCCACCCCCCCCCCCCACATATTCTGTGAGAAAAAGACTGGATCCTTCGCCTGTATCGATTATTGGCGTTCAAAAACATTCAGGTGAGAAATCAGCATCCTTTGCCCAAATATCTGGAACTTCTGCTTGATGCCCTGTGTGGAGCTAGAATCTTCACTAAATTAGGATCCTGCCAAAGGGGCCTCCCGAGGCCCCCGGGTCTACAATTTGATACGATTGCAGAAGGTGAAAAATGGAAGACCACCTTCAATACCCATGACCAACATTTTGAATACTTGGTGATGCTGTTTGGTCTGTGTAATGTCAGAGCTGTCTTCCAGAAATTTGTCAACAACATCTTCAGAGAACTTCTATATTCGTGTGTTGTTGTGTATCTGGACGACCATTGCTCGTCTTTCTCCTCAGTCGAGACTCATTGTCCCATGTGCGCCAGCTTCTGAGATGCCCTACAGAAGTAATCGACTTTATGCCAAAGCGAGAAGTGGTCTGTTGAAAGTTCAGGTCTGCCATTCTGCCGGCTACGGATCATCTCGAACAAATGACTTCAGATGGACCCACAAGAAGTTGTTCTCTGTCTACAATGACCATATTGGACACGGCTAGGGCCAAACAGCGTTCCTAAGGATTCGCAATTATTACGCGCTAGTTTTTCTTGTATTCTGACATCTTCTACATTAGTTGTATGCCAATGTGATGCGCGCTTCCTGAAGAACAGAGTCAATCTCAAGTTCCTGGCCACTGAGTCTAAGAAGAGGAATCTCCTGTCGAGCATTTGCCTTTGCACTATTACTAGACCAATAGATGAAACCATTTACTAAAGTTGACACTTTGTCTTTCTCTCTCTCTCATTTCCTGCTCCACCACCCCCTCCCCCCCCCCCCCCCCCCCCCTCTTTACACACACCCAGTTTCGTGCCCCTCCTTTGTATTCCCCTACCTTCTCTCTTCTGTTTATTATCTATCACACCTTCCTCCATTTTCTGGTTATATTTTATATTCCCTCTGTTGCCTTATACGTCTTTTATAATCTTCTCCTTCAAACCTATCCCCCCTTTTTCTCTATATTGTTTTACCTACTTCCCTTCTCAGTTATCACCACAGTCCATCTTCAACTACTTTACCCAGCCATTCTCGGCACTGAGCGCTGTTTAGCTATATAACACAAAACCTGTCCCAAGCCCCCCCTTTAGCCCTTGTTCAGGACTATTTGCATATCCTCTACATCTTTTCTGTAGTCTGTACATCCCAAGTGCTTGACTTATTATCCCCTTCTTCTACCCTTTCTCGCCTTATTTTAGTTACACATTATTTAACATAGCTGTACTTTTTTCTATCTATTAGCTCCTTGGTGGCCATACCCTTTCTTGGACCCCTCTTGCTGCTATTTTCCCCCATACCTCCCCTCTATCAGGTAAATCACTTCTCCCTACCCACTGCTATACCTCTTTGTCTATGGTTTACACCTAATACTCTTTTTTTTTCTATACCGAATTTTTTTTTGGATATAAAACCGTAGGCTATACATCTTATACTGCTACTGCCCTCAATTAGCGCTACTATTAATGAGCAGCGTTACTTTATTCCACTTTATATTTTGGTTTCTGCTTCACCCCAGTTTTCTCCCATAATCTTCCACTTCCCATATTATTATTATTATTATTATTATTATTATTATTACTTATGTTAGTGCCATTGATTCAGGGTAAGTACGTTCAAGGAGGGGGTTATTACATTACCAGGGTCAAAATAGTACAATGCTCTAACAAATTGTACAGAGGGAGGAGAGAGCTGCCTGCCACTTTTCATCTGCATAATTCTAAGCGCCAAAAGTATGCGGGCAGAATGTTGGGACGTAGTGACAGCATTGTTATTGTAGGCTATTCGTATGTTATAGGCACTGAAGCGGTGGAGTTTTTGAGGTTGGTATTCACCTTATTCTTATCTAATCACATAAATCCCCCCCCCCACATTGAACTCTATCTAACACCTAGATCATGGGTCCTCTGCTCAGAAAGCCATGAGAGTGGATCTTGTGAGGAGCTGACATGAGGAGAGCAGAGAAGAAGGTCCTTTGAGGAGCCGAAAGATTTATGTGGGGACGGTATCTAGAGATTAAGTGAGAGAATATCGAGGGGAGCTCCATACTTGTTAACCAAGAGCCTTGTAGGTCAGGTTAGTAACCTTGAACTAGGATTCGCTGGCAATAGGTAGCCAGTTTAGGATTGGCAGGAAGGGAGAGGCAGATGGAGTAGATTATTTATATACTTTAATAATAAAGTAATGAAGATAAGAGTCGATAAGACATGCATAGAGTTGTAGGATTGGTTTGGAGGAGAGTAAAAGTGCGGGGGGGGGGGGGGTGTGGGGTAGGGTTTAGATGGAGGACACAAGATAGGACTATTGAGTAGGTTCTTGCGTTAGGAGATGATATATGGCATGGAGACTCGCATTATTTTAGTATCGAAGTTAAGGGATGAGATGGATTCGCTGAAACATCTTTTTTTCTCCCTGTGAAGGGGGCAAGGTAAGAGCGTAAGGGTTGGATGTATGGTTTGAAAGACAAAGTTTCTCCCAAGGCAGCGGATTTGCAGGACTGGTGAGAGTGTACAGCCAGTGACTATGATAGAGAGATCCAGTGGGATGGTGAAAAGATAAAAGTTCAGTTTTATCCACATTTAGTTTTAGGAGACAGGAGGAAAAGAAGGGGGATATGAACAATGAACAGTCTGGGATCCAGGAGAGCAGAGAGTTAACATTTGGGCCGGAGATGTAGAGCTGGGTATTGTTAGCATATATGTAGTTTTAAAAGTCATGGGATGCAGTGAGCTGACCCAAGCCAAGAGTTTAGATAGAGAAGAGTAATGTGCCCAGGAGTGACCTCTGGGGGACACCAACTGAGAGAGGGCAAGAGGAGGAGATGTTGCGAAAATGAGAGACACTGAATTTGCTGATCAAGTGAGTGTTATGAGGAGATCCAGCGAAAAAAAGGGCCAAATCTCGTGATGCTGAGGGAGGTAGAGGTATGTAGAAAGAGGGAATGGTAAAAGAGTGTCAAAGGCACGAGGACAGAGTTCTATAGGAGAAGACAGAGTTGTGCGTGAGACTTTAGCATTTATTAGGTCATTGGTGACTTTGGTTAGGGCAGTTTTGATAGAATGGTGGGATCAGAAACCAGATTGTTATGGGTCAAGAGAATAGTTGGAAGAAAGAAAAGAGGACAATTGAAGTTAGATATGCTGTTCAAGGAGTTTAGAGGCAGATTGAAGCAATGAGATGGGATGATAGTTGAATAGAGAGGAGGTGTGATGAGATGGTTTCTTAAGGATGAGTGTGATGGTAGCGTGTTTAAATGAGGAATGCAAGATGCCAAAGGTTAACAATAGGTTGAAAAAATGGGTGAGGGCTGAGATAATGACAGCAATGAGGTGAGCTGGCAGTGTGTCAAGATTACAGGCAGTGAGGTAAGCAGAGTAGACAGTAGAGAGACAAGCTTGTCTAGAGTAACAGTGGAAAGAATGTTTAATGGAGAGTGTATTCGATGAGGTATAAAGGTGGGCGGTGGGGACTGTATAGGTGTAAAGGTGCGTGGTGCGGCAAATGTGTATCCGCTTTCTCTGATGAGGTTGATCATGTTAAGGAAGTGAGTGGCAAAATCATCTGCTGATAGGAGAGATGGTAAGGGGATGCTCAGGGATGGAGAAGAGAGTTGAAGGTGTTGAAGGTGTCTAGGGTTGTAAGACAGAAAGAATATGATAGAGGTAAAGTAATCCAATTTGGCAGAGGTGAGTGCAGGCTTAAATGTAAGGAGTGATTGTTGGCATGAGGCGAGTTCGTTGGTGGAGCAGGTTTTCATCCAGCGACATTTATCAATTCTGTAAGCTCGCCTCAGCTGTTGAGTCGAAACTGTGTGCCAGGGTTGTCTGTTGATTTTGCGGGGTCTGTTGTGCATGAGAGGGGTGACTGAATCAACAGTGGAGGTGATTGTGTTTTTATAGAAAGCGGTGACTGCATCTGGGTCATCAAATAAGGATGTAGTAGAAAGAGATGCAAGGGAGTCAGAGAGAGTGCATAGGTTAAGGTTTTGTAGGTTCCTGTGGGGGTGCACTAGCTTTGAGAGAGGAGGGACAGGTGGAGTGGAAATGGTGGAGAAGGTAAGCAGATTTTGACAAGATATAGGGAGAGGAGAGTTTTAGATGTTAGATGTGGTTCCAGAGGTCCACTGTGAGCGGCTGAAGGAAAAAGAGAGTGAAAGGAGTTTGCTGGCAGTGGAGTGGGATGTTGAAGTCTCCCATGACAATAATGGGGATGTCAGTGGAAAGAAAGTGGAGAAGCCAGGAAGCAAAGTGGTTGAAGAAGGCGGTTGCATGGCCTGGTGGTCGGTAGATGACAGTCACTTGAAAGTTGGAAGGGGAGTAGATGCGAACAGAGTGCACCTCAAAGGAAGGAAGTATGAGGGAAGGTAGAGGAGGAATGGGGACGAAGGAACAGGTATGCGACAGGATAAGGCTGACACCTCCACCATGCTTGTTGTCAAGGCAGGGAGTGTGGGTAAATTGAAGCCCGCCATAAGAGAATAAAGCATGGTAGGTTGTGTCAGGAGAGGTCGTGGATGAATGGAAGTTTGTTGCACACAGAACATGTATTCCAGAGAGTATCAGCCAGAGGAATAGGGATGTTGGGGGTGAGGGGAATGGGTTTGAGGTTTATGGGGTTACAGGAGTTTTTGCTCGTTGGTCTGTAAGAGATGGGTGTAACAACAGTGATGATGTACTGAGGGGACCTGGCATTAAGAGATATGTCTCTAGCAGCAAGGAAAAGCAGGGAGAGTGCAAGAGTGTATGCAGGATATAGCATAAAGGGGTTGTATGGGTTTTGGAGTAAATTCCTAATAATGTGAGAGTAAACCATTGTTCAGATTAGGTGTCTGATGGTGGTCAAGAAGTATGAGGAATAAGGAGGCAGTGAGTATAGTTGCAAAGTAATGCATATTGGGTGCTTGTTTTAGTAGATAGCAAAAACGCTAAGTATGTACCTTATACCTACAGTATCTCTCTACAGGCTCTACTTACACAATTATTTCACCCTATACTCCGATCTCTTTATATTCCCTTCTCTCCATCCTCTCCCTTCTGTTTCAGTTTTTCTATACTTTACCATTATTGTTCTACCTTTGTATCTTTTTTCTACACTTGTACCTTACCCATAACTGCCGTATGTCTTATTTCACTTATTTTTTCTTCCTTAGATGTCTCTTGACTTTTTCTGAAGTATCAACAATGGACATCAATAATCGACCATTTTGACATTATTTATTTGATCTTGATTTGCCATAATATGTACTGAAGTTGATATTTTGCACTTACAATGTGCTTGTATGTTTCATTGGATATCTACTTTTCTGTATAAAATAAAATACACATAATTTACTTGCATCCATCCATTTGTGTGTTGTGGATTACCCTTTACTGTTCATATGGTCTCCCAAGACCTTTCCATCTGAGCACTCACTACCCACAAGATTCTTGCACAATGGGTAAAAGTTTTCTTCCTCTTGGCTAAATCCATCCCAGAAAGGCTGCGCAGGATTGTACTTATTGTACTAAAGATTGTAGTTTTATTTGCATACAGAAGAGTACGCGTTTCTAACACCAGACATTTCATCAGTTCCAGTACCACTACCCACAAGGTGTACGTGACTCTAATGACTCTTACATGCCAGAGACATGGCCTAAAAGGTTATCTGTCAGTGCAACACAGACAGACATCCAACAGCTGCTTTGCGTTTCTTGGCAAGGACAAAAAAAAAGTGAAACAATTTTTAATCACCCCTCAAAAAAAGTTGGTACCATCACAACTTGCAGATCAATGATAATTTATTAGTAATGGATAACTTAAAAAAAAAAGGTGCAAAACATAAAGATAGAATTACCATTTTTTTGTATCCCAACTCCACCAAAATGAAAAAAAATAAAAATAAATTGAAAACCATGTGTCAACTAGTATTTTGATCCGTTTTTATTTTGGTAGTTTTTTTTTTTTTTTTTTTTTTACAAGATTGCAGTCAGAAAACAAGTCCCATTGATCATTTTGGTGTTTTGGACACAGTTTCAACATTGAGATTTTTAGGATGCGGTTTTTGAACCGGATCAGGGATCAGGCTGTTATTCAAGCAACACTTATGACAATGAAAAAGTGCAATAATTGCTTGGTCCTTAGGGCCAAACATAGAAGCATCTTTTAGGAGTTAAGTATGATAAAATTTTCTCTCTTTTATATGCACTGCTACCAGATAGGCTAACATGGTGTTGCATCGAGTATACCTATCTTTACTATAACTCTCACTCTTCAGTGGCTGCACATTTTTTTGCCTATACTGTGGACTATGGACCCTACTGGAGCAGTATTAGTGTTTAGAGCAATAGAAGAACAAGTGATCCAGACTCTGAGTTTTTCTACAGTGATTGACAAAGCCTGCTACTGCACATAATGTGCATGCATTATGATGGTGGCTGCAAAACGCACCAGCATCTTCATTACAATCCAGGAGCAACCACAATCCACATAAGAGGCACTAGTCTACCCTCTTTGAGTTGGTAGGCTCTTTTTTGTGACTCACTGACCCCTGACAATGCACAGTTAGTTAAAATGTGGGTACATAAAATATTGATTACCGTGTTTCCTCGATAATAAGACATACCCTGAAATAAGACATCCCCCAAAAATAAGACCTAATGCAATTTTTTTCAAGCTTAAAAGAAAAATAGGGCCTCCCCTGAAAATAAGACCTAGCGGCAGTCATTGCTACAAGAATACCTATCACCTCCACATCAACCCACAAAAATTGATAGTAGTATGATGAAAGTAGACTTTTCTCAAATACGTCCCTCTGCATTACAGGGGGAAAGATTTTACTTTCACTTTGTAAGTCAGGAGATCCAAGGCTGTGTAAGATACCATCTTAGCAGGGGGAGCTGAGGGCATAGCTGCTTGTACAGGGTGATCTGAGTCTCTCATTACATACACTGCAGCAGGCACAGCACACTGATGAGATTGAAGTTACCTGTTGCTTCAGCCTCCTCCTCCATAGCACAAAGGCATCCATGTTACACTGTTGATGGTGTGCACATGATGTAGACTTACAGGCTCCCCCTGCACAGTGGACTCTCCCAGCTCAGAAACCTACAACTGTGAACACAGGGAGTGATCCATCAAGCTGTCAGGTGCTGACTTCAGAGCTATCTTAAAGGACCAGCGCTATTTTAAAAAACTGAAATACAGGTGAGATGCTTTGATTTTCTTAATGAAGCATATTTAAGGAAGTTTTTGTATTTTAGTCTTCTGTTACTTTATGAGGTTTCTCTGAAGGTGATAGGTTCTCTTTCAGCTCCCCCCATGCCATACATTAGCATTAGCAGATCATTTAGCTAGCCTTTACGAGTAAGACCTATCTGGACAGGAGGTTTTCATTTAAGGAAAGTGCTATTGACTAAGAGATTGGGGCCAATGATTCTAAAAGAAATGGAGTCACAAGAAATTCACCCTGAAATTCAGGGTTTGGAGAATTATGATGATATTCCGGAAGATGATGACATGACGGTCTTTGAATAAATGTTACTTTTTGTTCAAAAACCCCAGGATTGGTACATGTACCATAGACTGTTGTAAATGGAAATAGAGTCACAAGAAATTCTTGATGGAATTCAGAGTTTGGCTGGTTCTGCTGATGTTTGTAAGGACTACAGTATATTAACAAATTATGATTTTTTTTGTTCAACAATAAATGTGAATTCTTGTTCATGGAAAAATAAGACATCCCCTGAAAATAAGACCCATGGCGTCTTTAGGAGCAAAAATTAATATAAGGCACTTTCTTATTTTTGGGGAAACAGGGTAGGTAATAACAAAATGATGCAAGTTGACTACAGTAGAGTGAAATACATGGGAGAAACAGGGGGCATTATCTCTGTTTAGAAGACACAAAGCAACACTCTTGTTTTTAGGGGGCACAACAGTGAGGCTTATTACTATCTGGGGGCACAAATTATGCACTATTACTCTGTGGGACAATAAGAAGAGCATTAGTTCTATTTGGGATCTAAAGTGGACACTCAATGTTTTGGCCACTGAGAAGACTACTGTTACAGAGAAGGGAACAAAAGATGGCATTTTCATTGTGTGTTTTACTATAATTTTCTGGAGCACAATATAGAACACTGCTTGTTTGACACCAATATTTTGGGGGGGGGGGGGGTTCTGTCTGTAACTGTTGATGTAGGAATGCTGTTTGTGTGGCACTATTTTTTAGAGTTTCAAGGCTAAAGTTGTCTGGACATGTGATGACTGTAAGAAGGATTAATAGTGGGCCAGATGGAAAAGACACATGTAAGATGTCACATGTAAGTTGCTGGATTTAACTGTACTGTAATTATTTATACACACTTTTGTGTGACAGGTGGAGGTAGATATGGTAAGAATGGGCAGCTATTCATGGATCTGCACTGTGTGCTTGCCCCAAAGGCTAACATTTGCCATCCAGCATTAGATGTTGTGTATAGTGTTTTTCTCATCATTCACTTTTTGATAATTCTCTACAAATTGTCCTAATTTTATTTTTTCTTGTAAATGTGATGTTCAAGCAAAAAGTTTATGGCAAATATTTCCTTATTTATCCACAGTCTACCTATTACAACTTTGGAAAAGTTAATGATTTTGAAATATTTTACAGTACAACTTTTACATGGCAAATCACAGTTAGCATGACAGAGGGGCTTTTAAACTCCTGCAAAGCAAAGGAAGTTTGAGCCTTTCATGCCAACTCTACTTGACATTTGCACAGCGGGTGGCACTGCTGAGAGCTGAGTGCCACCAGCGGCAGAACTTTTCTCTGTGTTCAAATTTCTATGTGCTGACCATGTTTTGTATGTGTTAACATTTTCAGAAGATGTACAAAAAATTGAAAAAAAGACTAAAGCAAGAAGCAACTATTTTATCTTCAAAAATCGGTTTGAATGAAATCATTTTAAAGCTTTGACTCAGTCGTGTCTGAATGGTTTGCAGTGCACACACACGTCTCAGTAGTCTGCTTTTAAAGTGGAAAAGTATTTATTATATAGTGATGATAATTGTCACATACACACTCACCAGCACGTGACTGTGGGACACTGTAATGGAGTTGATTTATTTCCACTTTCCACTCACCTTTTACTCAGGTGGAAAATCAAGCATAAATCACACCCCAAGACAGTACCAGTACCCCAAAAATATATCCACTGCCATCGCCTTTCTTAATATCAAAAAGACAAAGGAAATTAGAAGGAAGGACTCTGATCCAAAAAATACACTTAAAAACGTTTACTGGGTTACCTCACTGCTCTCCAGCAGCTACAGGGTTAAAAACACTTCTTCAAGGTAATGGGTTTTTACAGCGACAAGGACTAACGTATTAATTGGAATATTTTAATACTAAACAAGGTACAGTGCTTACATAAGAAAACATACAATAACAATGAATATGACATACGTTAGCAAACACTTATAAAATCAAAGGGAGAAAACTTAGAAAGTTCTTTCGCTTACAATGGTCGGCATTCTGATCCAGGGGCATGGAAGAAGAAATGGAACACAGCTCAATCCAGAATTGAACCCCAAACTATGTACAAAGAACTGAAACCTGGACAATGGGTTTTATAGGCCTAACTCAACATCTCAGGTTTCCACACCACCCATCAGCTAATTAGGATAATTATTAGTGTTGAGGGATTATTATCGACAAAGTTGAAATCGGCACAGTTTTTCTGGTGATCGGATTTTTTAGATCATGCGATAATTTAGGTTAAAATCTGTGCATCATCTTTAAGATCGGCCTTTTTCGGCGCTTCCTGTAATTTTGGCGGCTGCAAATCAGATTCGTAGAGCAGGGTTTTTGGTGTGGTTGGGGGGGATTTATTTTTGGGGCGAAAAGGA
>JAODAL010051191.1:0-26846 GCA_025379985.1 Phyllomedusa bahiana
CACAAAATTAAATAAATAGCTACTATTAAACATCTATACATTATATATAAAATTTATTTTTATATATATTTTAAAAAAAAAAATTAAATATAAAAAAGCAAAAATTTGTAAAACAATTTTTCAGTTTAATTTTATTTTTTGCATCTCGTTTAAACCATTTGGAGTTATGGTTTTTAATTTTTAAAATCCAAAACTTTTTACGTTCAAAAATTGTTGAAAACCTTTTAGGAACATACTCAGAAATCAAATTCTATGGGCCTGTTTTCCGAAAAAAAAGGATTTTCTTTTAAGGTGTTTTAGAGTGTGTCAGGGAAACTTGAATTAATTTAAATGATTCACATTATAGTGGTGGTGTTTCAACATTTTTTTTTTTTTAAATAATTTTTATTGAATCCTTCATGCCATAAGTACAACTTGGGGTTCAGCTTTTTTTTAAAATGTTACCCAAATTACACAGTGTTTAAAACAGTTTCCCTCCCCATTAAAAACATTTTTAGCACCCTTAGGGGCAAAGTTTCTTTTTTTCTTAAATATTTTAACAAAACATAACACAATTGACTCGTTAAACAAAGTGTCCATTTTAAAAGCTTTTCACCCTAATGTTAATTATAAGTTTTGACAGTGTGTAAAACGGTTTTACTAAGGGTTATTAACTTAAAACCAAATTTAAAACCTAAAAACCACAGTTGTCCCCCACAGGCTCTTCCCCTCCCTTTACACACGGGCCTCCCCAGTATTTGAGCGGTGATTATGCCCCCCTCTTTAAGAACCCATTTATTCCATCCATAACTTTTGGGTTTTAGATGATGTTTGGGGGGTTTATTGTAATCATTTACCCCCTTTTTTTTAAAAAAAAATTTACCCGGGCAATCAGCCCCTTTCCGTATAAATATTTGATGGGTCGGGGCGATCCCATGTGTTCCAGAACCGCGGTCGGTTGGACCCGCCAGATTGCCCTCAGACCCTTCAACAAAAGGCCGGGCAGTGGGGAGAGAATTTCAGCGGGCCTTCAATTTGGTTGCCCAACTGTTTTCCGGGGCGCCTTTTGGGGTCCCCCCCCCGGCTAATTGTTGCTGAAAAGAAACCATGGGGTGGTGCCGAAGCCCCTGAGTAAAGCTTGTTTTGTTGATGGGGAAACGGGGAAATTAATAACTGGGCCCCATATTTGGGAAAGGGAATTTTTTCCCCGTTTTTTTTTTTTTGTTGGGGCCTCCACCCAGCCCATCCTCAACAGGAAATGACACTTCTCCGGGAAATAAGTCCTTTAGAGGGAACCTTCGGGTTGAAGCCATTATGGAGGATGGCTTTTCTACCCACTGCGGCCAGTACTAGAGAAAGGGAAAAACCCTCCTCCCCATTGTTATAAACCGCCCCCCCTCCCCCCTTCCAAAAGGCCCAGGAGGCCGAAGGTACGAAAGAGGGTAATCCTATTTTTTTGCTGAAAGGTTACAATTTTTTTCCCAAATACTTTGGGGCCCTTTTTGGGGCACCCCCAAAAGAGGCAGTGATCCCAATCCCCCTTTTGGGTGGGGGAAATCTGAAGCAGGCGTTGAGGGGGAAGATTCCCATTTTGAAACCCCTTTTAGGGGTGAATATGCATTTTTTGCAACTTTAAGTTGCATCTCTTTTGTATCTGGTGAGGGAAGATTTTTATGACCCATTGTGTGGCTTTTAAAAAGATGAGTGTCGGTTGTAGTGTTGATTTCCCGTTGCCCTTTTTTGTTAGTTTTTGTGCGGGCCTGAGGGGGTGTTCCCGATATTCTTAAATATTTATATATGGGGGAAAAGGGAGTCCCCTTTTTGGTGGGGGCGGATTCAGTATGACCTCCCCAAATGTGGGGCCCCAAACCTTTTGGCGTTCATCGACCCCCTTTTACTCCCTCCCATTACTTTTTCCCTTTCATATAGTGAAAAAAAGGGATAGTTAAGTCTGGAAAAATTTTTCGGGGGTTCTGAATACTATTCGGGATGGGGTTGCTGGGTTTATCCACTGGGTTTACCCCGCAGCGTCCCCGCCTTTTGTAGTTTTGTGAAAAACCTATGTGGCCCACCCCCCCATTTTGGGTTTTTGGGATATAGACATGTGGGCGATAAACCCCCCAGTTTTCCCTTTTTTTTGTTTTCCAAGGGCCCCCCCAGATTGGATGAGAATGTGTTGCTGCCTACATCGTGTGGGATGGGGGGCAAAAGGCGAGTGGAGAAAGTTTATGAGGAGAAACCCCTGGGGGCGAACAAGGGGATCTGTGAGCGGGGGGTGAACACTTCGTCCCCTTTTGCCCCGTTTTGAGAATACGCGGGCCCGGGGCAAAATTTTTAAAGGGGACACTTTGGGTTTTCCCGGCCCCCCCTTGACTTTGGGGGAGTTTTAGTATTTTTGGGAAAGGGATGCGTGCGGGGGCCCCCCTCCCCCCGATGAAAACCCCGGTATAGCCCCAGAGATGATTTTTTCCCCTTTTGGTCGTTTAAATACAGGGCCCAAAATCGGAAGGGGTATAAAAAGCGGGGAAATTTTTAAACTTTTAGGAGGTTCACTCTTCCCCGGGAAAAGGGAAGGGGGGATATGCTCCCACCCTTTTTCAGAGTCATTGTAGGTTTGGATGTAATTTTGCAGATTTAGCTCATGTAGTTGTCCTGGTTTTCCGTCAGCGTATGCCGAGGGATTTCAGGGGGGAGGTTTCCCCTTTTTAAAGGGGGGCAATAAAGCCCCAGAGGGGCCTTGGGGGGGGCCTCTTAGGAGTATTCCCCGCTTTTTTTGACATTAAAGTCCCTATCCCCACAGTCCCCCCCCCTATCCTAATTTTTTGCTAGGATGTTGCCCCCGTGTCCGTTTTTGGGGGCAAAGATCTTTTGGGGTAGGGTTTTTTACCGGCCCTAAGCGGTTTTGCTTAGCTCCTTTCCTTTAAAAATTTATGCCTTGGGAAATTTGGGGGTTGAGAAATTTTAATATTGAAGGGGGTCTAGAGATAATTAAATAATAAAGGGGGGGAGGGGGCATCCCTTTTTTTTCCCCTTGAAAAGGTCAAAAAATTTGTTGGGGGATTTTCGTGCCCCTTTAAAAAATAGGGGTGGGGGTGCCCAAATTAAATTTGGGAAGGGGGTCCAGGGAATTTTGGGGAATTTTTGATCCAAAAAACCCCCGGGGCTGTAGGGGGGGCGGTGAGGAAACGGGGCCCCCGCCACCTTTTCAAAATTCTTTTTCCCCCCCAAGCCCAAAATTTGCCCTGGAGGCCCGGGGGGGTTGGATCTTGGGGGGGCCCCTTTAATCGCCGTCGCCGCCACCCTGACATTCCCAGTGGAGTTTCCGGTCCCTGCCAAACCAGGGCTGGTGTGGTGGATAATCCGAGGAGGAAAGCAACTGGATCCGGTTGGCCAATATTTTTGCTATAGTTTATAATCGTAATCAAGGAGGGAGAGTAGGGCTTAGATGTTACCTGGGTGGGCTTTTGTTTGGGTTTTTAGGAGAGAGTCGTCCTGGAATCCAAGAATGATCCATTCTGTGTTGTTCAGGTTATAAGGATTATACATAGTTTTTTTGAGATAAGGTTTAGCTTCCGTTTTAAGAATCTTATAGTATTCGGCTGAGAAGCCATCTGGGCCCGGGGTTTTTCCGTTTGCAGAAGAGGTTATTGCAGTGTGGACCTCTTCCTCCTCTATGGCCCGTTCCAGTCCCCTTCGCATGCTCTTCTATATTCCAGGAAGACTAACGCGTCGAGAAACTCGGACAACCTTTGTTCGTCATATGGGGTGGCGCTATAGAGAGACTCATAGTAGTCCGTGAAAACTCGCTCAATTACTGTGGGGTCAGTGAGAATGGATCCTGTCTTTGGGCATTTGATAGATGAAATTGGGGGCCGCGCCTTCCATGGTCTAGTGAGTTCGCTAAGAATCTGGCCTTTGTCTGGCCCCCCCACCTATAGAATTTGTTTTGTGTGGCTTCACATGTAGACGTGCCTGCCCCTTGTAGGAAAAGCTTCTCTAGAAGGCCTCGGGCTTTCCCGCACTTTGGACTATTTTCGGCAGAGGGAAGGCTATGTGTGCTCCTGTGGCCGTTCGGACAGTTTGGAGCAATTACTGGAACTTTTGGTGGTGGGATCTACGTTTCATTCCCATATAACTGATGTATGTGCCGCCTCATTACAGCCTTGCTCGTCAGCCAGAACAGGGGAAGATCTCTCCCCTATGATGGGCATTATCTTCTGCTGAACTGAATCCACTGCCATTGCTTAGTAATTCCCGGAAGGTCCACAGATTCATGAAGGTACTAGGGAACTCCACACTTTATAAGTAGGAAGTGAAGGGGGGAGGTTCCCCAGTAGTCATTGTTACGGGTGCCGTGGTCTGAGCAGCTAACGGTAAAATACTGAGTCTAAAACATTCAAGTAAGGGCGTGTGATACCAATATTAAATCTATCCTGGAATACGTGTTATGGACTTCCAATAAAAGGTGTGAGAGTGATCCGGTCTATGGTTTGTTGCCCTCCAATTGTCGTTATAAGCGCGTATTCATGGTACTCTAGCAGGCTTTAAGCGGGGAATGCGTGGGGGTCCCACCCTGTCATTGGGCGTGATTTAATCCAGTAGGGTGTTTGGGGTGTGTTGAAATCACCCGCGATTAGTAATTTGTGAGTGGTCCCTTTGCACGAGAAAATCATGTAGATCCGTGAAAAATGGACCATTTGGGGCATTTGGGGCATACAAGTTAACTCTGGTGTCGATTATGTTAGATATTTTGACTTTCAGAAAGATAAATCGGCCTTCATCGTCTGTATATTGTTCGACTATCTCCTGGACAAGCCCCGAGCGGAAGTATACCCTACTCCTCCTGGATTTGGGACCTAGAATTGGCTAACATTGGGGTCCAACCATGCCGCCTCTGAAGGAACAAAGCCACCAGACCTCCAATGTTCCTCTTGGAGGCAGCAACACATCTGCTCGGAATCTTTTCATGCATAAAAGGATTTTCCGCCTTTTTTCGGGGGTGTGTTCAATCCCGCAACGTTCCAGAATACATTTTGGGATTTGTGGTGGGTTCACTTGATTGTCTTGGTCTTGGCTACTCATCCTGTATCCTTGAAATGGTGGTATAAAGATCGTATTTGTAGCTTGAATGATGACGAAGGCGTCCCCAGCGAGCGCGCACGGGCATCTAACCAATCAAGGGTAGCCCGTTTAGCTGTTTATCGTAATGAGGAGGGGTGGCCGTGCGAGCTGATAATTTCTTTCACCAATTCAAAAAAACAACATACACTTGAATAAGAGCATATAGGCGCGACCCCAGAGACGACATGGTCAACTGGACTCTAGTCGGCTCCGGGGACCCAGCCGTGCTCAGAACATCTGTCAAAGCATTCTGCTATAGTGTGTGTCTCTCGAACATTAAGACTTTGGGTGTCCTATGCCGTAGCGAGATGAAAGAGTGGTGAAATTTCTCCACCCAGCTACTGTGACTTTGTGTAAATCTCACGTCCAGGTGATCATTTCAGCCTAGCCCCTTTCCTGCGGGAGAAAGTGTCGCGCTGCTTCCTCAGGGGAGTCCCAGAACACCGCCTGACCATTTTCTTGTACTTTGTGATCCTCGCTGGTGTATTAGCATTTGGAAAAACGGTATTTTTGGTCGTGGAGGTGCTTGCAGACTGGGTGAAAGGCCCTTCTTTTCATTGAGACTTGTTGGGAGAAATCTTGGAAGATGAGTATTTTTTCCCCCTGCACTCTAATCTCCCTCTTCTGTCTGTAGGATTTTAAGAATTTTTCTTTAACTGTCCAATTGTGGAATCTGGCTATGACGGGCCGCGGTCTTCCCTGTTGTTCACCTCTAACTCCCATGCGGTGGACTCTCTCGACAGTTATATAGTGGGTCCTTTAGGGAGGTCAATCCAACCCGTTGCCAAATATCTGTGACTAAATAGGATGGCCCAGCAGCATCCGGCGTTATCGATTCTGGCACCCCTATGAAACGCAGGTTGTTCCGGCGCTCTCTGTTTTCCAGATCTTCGAGTTTATTTTGGAGCATCTCGATGGTGCGGAGGTGGGACGAGGTGGTATCATCTACCCTAGCAATGCTTTCCCTCCTTCCCCCATCTCAACTGTCTTGGATTCCAGTCGAGCCTCTCTTTTGGAGTTATTTGAGATTTGCAGGAGAGCGGCGTTGATTGAGGCCTGTATGATGTCGAACCGTCTATCAAAAAGTGGGAGCAAAATTCGAGAGACCTCTTGTGCTAGTGCTGTGGCCGAGGTAGAAGGAAAGTCCAAGCTGGGATTGTCCTCCGACAGCTGTGGCTGAGGTGTCACAGATGGTGCGGTCGCTTGCGGGGTGTTGGGGGCCAACATTGTTGGTGGAGGTGGGGAGTGCCGAGTGTCCACCGTGGGGTTTGTTGTTGTTTTCTTTTGCGCTTTGGGAGTTTGTTTTACTCTTTTGTGTGCTGGTGCGGAGGAGCGGGTCTTTCTACTTGGGGTCTGCCTGAAAACAAATTTGTCCATAATCTTAAGGTTCCCTCTTTTGGCGTATTAGAGGGTGCAGAGTGTTGCTGGGGTCAGGTAATTATCACAAGCGTGTATCTTATTGGTCGCTGCGGGGTAAGGCCGGGCTGAGCGGTATAAGCTGGGTGGTGTTGGGATGGGTGAATTCTTGATGAGGAGCTACATAGTGAAATGTACGAGACACTGCTGGGTCACAGATAGTTTTGTATCTTACATCTGTATTCCTTGTTTTATGGGGAACTGTTTCTCCTACTGAGAGCGGGCGCATGCTGAATCAATATGGGGTGGAGATCTTTGGAAGCGGCCAAAAAAAGGGGTGCTGTGGCACTCTGTTGCCTTCTCTGGGACGGGACCAGGAAAGCGGAATTTACCCAGTGTCTAGGTGTTGTCCCTGGTTAATCCTTGTATCAGCGTCAGATAGATAGATAGGGAGGCACCACAAAATGCAATCGTTGTGTTAAAGACTCAGAGCCCTGAGTTCAGGAGGCGTTGACGTGGTTTCCGTCTTCGGTAGTATGGTAAGTGCTGATTAGCTGTAGGATATGCTTTCAGAGTGGGTTGATTTTACACTTTACCCACTATATTCAGAGAGTTGATGCTGATTTTCACCACTAGGTGACACTGTCCTCCTGTGAAAAGTATGAGGGCTCAAGGGATGAGAGCCCTCTATGAAAACAATAGCAATTGAGTATAATATATAATATAGTAGCCAAGGTACACTCTTGCTGCAGTGGGTGTAAGTATTGTGCTACTGTAGTGGCTCGGCTACTGTGCGTTCTTTCAAAGGAGACAATTAAAGATGCAGTATGAAGCTGTCTATCCAGCCGCAGTGCAGTTCAGGGGGCTAGAGATCACAAACCACAAATGTCCCAGGGGCAGACTTGCCCGGACTGCGGTAAGTTATTTGTGCAATGTTCCCGAGTCACTCCGTACTCTGCTGCTGATGTGCTGTCGGGGGACAGGTTTGTCCTCGGAGCAAGGAGGTGTGGGTCTAGTGGGGCATCATATATTCAATGCTAACAGGCAGCGGCAGCGCGTCCCTTGGGGCCGGCTAGTTAAGATGGCCGACTCCTCTGTTAGACCCTCAAAGATGGCCGCTACTGATGGGGAGGGCGGTGGAAAATGGCAGATTTTCCCGCCAGGCTTGGGGATCGGTCCGTGGAGCCGTCTATCTAAAGATCAGGCAACAGAACTTAATTTCCAGGTGTCCACCGAGGCCTACGATGTCCCCCCTTGGTGCGATCTCACCTCCGTTGTTGCGGCGGGTTCGTGCCGTTCCTTGTGGGATTCCTGTTGCAGTCGTGGGGGCCGCCTGGTTGGCGCAGTGCCCTCCGCGCCTCTCCTCGCCTCCGTTCCGGTTATCGAGCCCCGCTGTTCGCCGGTAGTTTGCCGCGCAGGTGTCACCTCTGTGCTCTGGGCGCCAACAGGTCGCGGCTCAGAAGGTTTCCGGGACGGTGCGGTCTGCGGCCCACGCTCCGGTCCTCCCGCACCAGCAATACGCTAGTCCAGCGAACCCCTGCCTCGCACCGAGGTCAGCAATTAGGTGGCTTCCTCCCCCGGCCTGGGGGGTCCGTGGCAGAGCAAACACCTCTCTCTGCTCCCGTTTCTGGTACCGGATGCCTCTGTTTGCGTGTCTCCCTCTGTTCTCCTCCTCTGTCCCCGGTTACGGCCTGTCGGCTGCGGGGGACCAGCGAGGCAGTGTGTGGCCCTCTAGGAACCACCGGTCAGAACAGATTGGGCTCTGCGGTGCCTCTTCCTCGGGTCCGTTCTCACTCCTGGCAGGTGTTTTGGCCGGGAGATGAACTATGTCCCCGATGAGGATGGATTTAGTCTCTCTGGCACCGGAGCTCCACTAAGATGCGGCCGCCATCCTGCGCCCCGCCCCCGGAAGTCCGATTCAACATTTTTGAGAGTTTCATACTTGTCTTCCCCACGTATTGTTCACCGCAATTACAAAGTTTTAAATTTTTTAGAAATATTACAAACCTGAGGCTATTGCTAAGACTGTTTGTTTTTGATCTCAAATTGTTCCCCTGTGCTGAAAGAATAAAAATATTTGCCTAAAACTAAAGTAGCACAACATTTGCATGTTGGAAAATTGCGCCTAAATACTCCTGAGGACTCAACAGAATTCAACTTATTGTTCTCTCTCGATTGCAATTGTCTTAGATGAGAAGGTGCTATTATATTTTTGATTGTGTGGGCTCGTCTATAAATAATTCGAGGTGTAGTAGGTAAAACTGTTTTTAAAATAGGATCTAACATAAGGACGTCCCAATGTTTATTCAGAAGGGCATGTACTTCTTTATGGTAGGAATTGAAAGTAGTAACATAATTATAATTAAAATTGGATATATTTGTTTTATTTTCACACTTAGGTAAAGGATGTAAGTATTCATATTGTGGGCAGCAAAAAGCTTTAGACCGGGCGTCTAAAACTAATTTTTGGGGAAACCATTTTTCTTTAAATTTGTCCACTAAAATATCTGCCTGTTGGTTAAAAATATCATTGGACGTACAATTTTTTCTCAATCTCCTAAAATGACCAAAAGGTACCTTACGAATCCAATTCTGATGATCATTGCTATTAAACTGAAGATAGCTATTAGAATCACATTTTTTAAAGGAATTTTTTGATTGAATGGCCCAACTTTCTATAAATAAAGACAAATCTAAAAAAGTGATTTCATATGTATTAAAAGACATAGAAAAGTTCTGGAGTACCCCCAGTGATTTTGATTTAGAAACTCCACAAATTTTCTAGCAGTTTCAGGAGTTCCACGCCAAATGAAGATCAAGTCATTGATATATCTTTTAAAACAAATAATTCTAGATAAAAAAGGGTTAAAATCAGAATATAAATCGATTCAAAGATTAGCGTACGAGGGGGTCACCCGGGTTCCCATTGCCATACCCACTTTCTGATGGAAATGGGCGGGGCCGTATTGAAAAAAATTATTATTCAAGATTAAATCCAAGCTTTCCATTAAAAATACCTTAAGAGAGTCTGGTAATTCAGATACTTGATCTAAATAAAATTTTACAGCTTTCAATCCCAAGTCGTGTCTAATATTTAAATAAAGTGACATGATATCCATAGTTAAAAATAATCATCATTCCATACATGTCCTATAAGATCCCGTAAAACTGCATCAGAATTTTTTTAAAAACTGGGACGTCTCAAAACTAAAGGTTGGAGATCTAAAAAAATGAGATAAGTTAGATAAAACAGAATTTACGGGGACTTCCGGGGGCGGGACATCAAGTATGGCCGCTTTGTAACACAGCTCCTGCTAGGGATGCACTAGACGAAGAAAATTACTGCCTAATCTGACATCAAAAAGTCCCTGAAGCATAGGCGCACCTGCCCAGAGAGCCAGACGAGAACACCTGGAGGCACACGGTGGTGATCAGCACCGTGAATCACAGAGCAGGCGGCACCTGGAAATGGAGTATCATTTCTCACCGCAGCTCATACGAGAACGTCTCATCTCTCCCCATCAGACACAACAAAACCCCGGCTTCCCACTGCCTACCTCGCTTCGCCAAGCCTCACATCAGGCGGATTCTAAGAGAAAAGGCTGGGCCGCCGAAAGGAGCCGCAGACGGTGCAAACAGTCACCGCGGAGCTTAAGAGCTGAAATAACTGCCTGACACTCCGGCCACTCGCATCACCAAGCACACCGCTACCAAGAGAGGAGGAATCGGTCGACAGTAGAAAGCAGAAGCCGCGTCGGAGACGAGGTTAGTGAGGGGAGAGGCGACCACAGACCCCACCCCCACCCCGCTAAGCCATTAGCCACTTCACTATCCCCGCGTCAGTGGTGGGAAAAAGCCCGCGCAAGTCAGGACGCCATCTTAGACCACCAGCCTGCCTAAACTCCATAAGGGGCTAAGGGCGGTACACAGCCCCTATAGTGGGACTACCACCTCCACCTTGCCTCTATTGCAAGACACCATATAGAGAGCAGAGACTTGCCTGGCTATATCGCACCTTATACCATCCGGCGACGAGCTAGACGGGCGGATTCTACTAAAAACGGAACGGGTGCTGGACATATACGTCAGCGACATAGCGAAGCCCACTGCTACTACGACCAACAGAACTAGTCAGCTTCCGAAATCAATAGCTGCGTTGGGAACAAGGTCAGTGACAGAGGGGACCATCCTCATTTCCCCCCCCGCCATTATCCACTTCACCACCCCCGCAGCTACGGTGGGAAGGGACCCGCGCAACTCTGGTCAAAATCTTGGGCCACTCATCTTGCCCAAGCTCCATAACAGGGGACTCAAGACATTATACTTCCTTTACAGCAGGATCGTTACCACTCTGCCTGCTATCACAGGGTAACAAAAACAACAACAGAAAACTCCTCTTGCAGGATACTAGGGGGGAGTACATGGACCCTAAATATTTAATATATATACCCCGGACATACCAAAAAATAGTGCAACATCAAAACCACAAGCCAATTACATAAAATCTCTAGGGACCACAAAGCAGATAAAACTTAGTTTTTTAATAAATCGAAAATAAAAATGTAAAGACAAAAAAACTAATCTATCTAAACCAATACAAAACAAATCCTCTACATCTAGGGGTGGGATCACCCTAGGGTGTTGGGTAGTTTAGGTACGGTGGTGGGAACGCCTATTGGGCGATCCTTTTCCCATTATTTGAATAGTAGTCATAGATGTAGGATTTAGTTTTGTATTGTGTTTAGATAGATTAGGAAAAAAAGTCTTTACGATTTTATTTGTATTTATTAAAAGCAAGTTTTTATAACTGCTATGTGGTCCTAGATTTTATGCTATTGGCTTGTGGTTTTGATATCACAGGGTAACACGCACAAACTTACCTGTTACTACTACAACGTCCTTCAGCGGATCAAACAACCCACTCCACACTATTCGGAGAGCGGTAAATTTATATTCACCTAAACTCCAGAAATCAGACCTCTACCTTTCAGCGCAAGAAAAGTTAATCTTACACAATATCTTCCAATACTCCTACCTAATGAACTGCCTAGTACGGTAATCTCAATCAGAACCAGAGAATTATTACTTGAAATCTCAAGCTCAGTGCCAGCGCAAACATAACCTCCATCACATTTCCCAACACCGTACAGTAACACTTAGACCCATTAAAGTGTACCCCAAGAACTAAGCCCCCAAAGCCGCCTGCACAGCAGAGGCCAAAGTGTGCTCACAAAACAAAGTTAAAGTTAAATCCATTTCTGCAATTTTTAAACATCTGGCGCCACCTGCTGGATCAAGGAAAAACTGCAGCTCTTTCATTGATCACACTACAGTACGCCCCAGACCAGCCACAAAAGAATAGACAACAACAGTTACTGCAAGCTTATTTCAATTCAGATCCCTCTGGCTGATTCATAGACTTGCTCAAAATGTAAGAAACCACGCGCCTCCACAGGCTTCCCAATCGCCAACCTGGAAATGCAACTCTCCCTCTGGATGCATACAAACGGACATCCAACTTCCTCACGGCTCTAACTCATCTCACAGGCTGTATAGCTGGACTGTCAGTTTCAACAGATCGCTTGCCCTACCTCAGGCACCGGTCATTGACCACTGGTGGTCATACTTACAACCCCATACTGGTTGCTGAAAGATATATATAAATACGTACAAAGAAAAAGTAACAGAGTGACACGCTCTCACGGAAACAACTTCAAATTTATGCAGAACTCCAAGTCAGTATCCCAGCATCCACCTAACGCCACAAATCCCCGTATGAAAATGAGCTCCCCACCGCACTCTTCCCCCCTAGCCTCAGAGGGCGAGCAGTCACCACCCCAAAACACCTCGCCAGCAGCACATATCTCACCGGACACAACCAAAAATCAAGCATTGTCGGCAGCACACGAGGCATTCAACTTAATCCTCCCAGCGTTAGACAAATGCCTCGACATTATACAAGCTTCAATAAATGTGGCCCTGGCACAAGTGACTAACAACACACAAAAAATAATAGAATTGGAGAACAGAACGAGCTCACTAGAAGATGAGACAACTCGCATGAGGGAAATTACAACCACCAACCAAACCCTAATCAACAGCCTAAGAGAAAAATTCGACGGCTTAGAGAATGGGGAGCGGCGGAACAATTTAAGATTCGTAGGCATCCCAGAATCTGTTGCGGCAGAATCACTGGCCTCCTTGGTCAATGAAGTTGCCACAGGACTGGAGCTAGACATACCCTGGGACCAACTGATGGTAGAACGTGTTCATCGTATGGGTATCCCAAATACCCAAAGAACCAATCCACGACCAGTAATTACCAGATTCCTGAAATGGTCAATAAAAGAAAAGTTCTTTAGAGCCTATCGCCAGAAAAGAGAGCTGAAGATTTGAGGCGAGAGAGTATTAACCTTTCAAGACTTTTCAGTTCAAGTAACCCAACGGAGAAGGGCATTTCAGGAAGTATGCAGTTACCTCCATAAACACAATATCCGCTTCCAACTTCAATACCCAGCAAGACTCAGAGTGACTGGAAATGGCCAAACCTCTACATACGAGGACCCGGAGGAAGCACGGGCCCGCCTTCTGCCTGAAGAGGTACACGGAGGACATCACGTATAAATTTCCTTAGATCGTTGCGTTTTTAAGGATTGGTGTGCGAAACCGCCTACACCCTGTATGCAGGATACAGAAAGCTGGTGGAAAAAATTGAGACATTCTCGACGTCTCAGAGGTTACTCAGGTTTCATGTTGTTGGTAACAATTTGTTAGACAAACAGGTCTAAACTGTTAATTTCTATGTTATGTAAACGCCGTCACATGTATGCTCTTCTATGTATTCTAGTTAGTATCTGGATAAATGTCTGCTGTGTTCCCCGTGCCGTGGGGTCCCCATCACAATCACACAAGGAGAACGGTGGTGCTCGCTGGGACGCCTACTGGATTCTACACTATGAAGATAATTCCTTTATCGCACCCAGACACATTGACCCAGGATGATTACAGACCCAGACATAACGGTGGAAATACAAGCCACCAAATCTATCAAACTCCTCTCTTGGAATACAGCAGGGCTCAACACCCCAGAAATGAGAAGGAAGGTACTAGTCCATATTAAACGGCTTAAAGCTGATGTCACCTTTTTACAAGAAACACATTGGAAAAAGTCACACTATATTCCCATCCGGGCCCCTTGGCTGGACCCCCCACTTCTGGCTAATTACACGTCTAAAACAAGAGGGGTGGCAGTGTATTTCAGAAAAGGTCTCCTCCAACAAATAGAAGAACAATACGCAGACCGAGAGGGCAGGTTCTTATACTTAAGAGCTTTAGTTGCAAACAAAATATACACATTTGTTAATATCTATGCGCCAAATGGCCCCAACGCGTGAGTCTTCTCACAACTACTAAACTTTATATTATCTAGGCCACACCCCAACCTCATACTCATGGGAGACTTTAACGTAGCACCCAACCCCCAACAGGACAGGATAGCCGGTGATGGGACAACAAACATGTTCCATCCCTTAATACATCAACTAATAGAAAAGCTAGAATTATTTGACCACTGGCGAGCAACGAACCCCACAGCACGTCAATATACCTGCTACTCACCAGCTTGGGACTCATTCTCACGCATTGACCTGGCCCTTCTTGCTTCCACTCTCTACTCAGATGTAGTGGATTCCACGATTCACCCAATCGTGATTTCAGATCATGCCCCCATTGAAATTGTACTGCGTGGGAGAGACAAAATCACAAATCCCTACTCCTGGCGCTTCCCGGGATATTTTAGCGACTCAGAAGATTTAACAAATTTCTTAAAAATCACTTGGTCGCAATTTGAAAAAGACAACCAACCCCAAGCTGGGAATGCCTCGCTGATGTGGCTCACTGCCAAAGCAGTACTAAGGGGTCATGTTATTGGCTATGTATCCAGGCAAAAATACCTACACCGCAAAAAATTTCAAGAACTACACTCTTACGTAATGAGAAGCACCAAGTCGTCTAGCATTTCTGTCAGCACACAAACCAGCCAGATAACAGACAAATAGATAAACCGAAGCACAATCCCTTCTTAATACCTTTCTCCAAGGCACCACCAAGACCCACATAAAAATTAAGCAAAACAAGTTTTACAGATGTGGAGACAGGATAGGGAAAATGCTTGCAGGCCTGACAAAACCATGGAAACCAAGATTCCCCATCGCAGCTATACAATCACTCGAAACGAACACTCTCCTAACTGACCCTTCAGACATAGAGAAGGCATTCGTTGAATATTTTGAGACCCTATATGGAGCAGAACCCTACGACCCAGTCCGAACCTTGTCTTTTCTTTCCGGAGTAATCATGCCTAGTGTGACTCCAGATCAGCGGGCCCTCCTTGAATCGAAAATAACAGAAGAGGAGGTCAGACATGCCATTACCAGTCTAGCGGACGGTAAAACCCCAGACCCCGATGGTTACTCGGGGGAATTTTACAAAATGTTAAAAGCCAAAATTGTACCTTCTGTCACAAAATTATTTAATGACATTTATTTACACTCAAAACCCATCAATACTTTTTTTTTATTCAAAAACTATTCTATTACCCAAACCCCAAAAAGATCACACACTAGTAACATCATACCGTCCAATTTCCTTATTAAATCAGGATTATAAACTACTAACTAAAATAATTGCAAGCAGACTACAAGTAATTTTGCCCCAAATCATACATCGCTCTCAAAATGGTTTCATAAATAACCGACATGCGACCAGAAGTGTGCGGGCGGCGATGACAGCGATGTCTCTAGCAGGGGCACAAGACCATCCAATTGCAATGCTCTTAAGCACTGACGCCAAAAAGGCGTTCGATAGAGTATCATGGCCGTATTTAACAGCAACACTGGAGGGGAGGGGCCTTGGGAAACCGTTTTCCAACTTTCTTGAAAATATACAAACTAATGCCACAACCTCACTACTGATCAATGGACACCTCTCTCCACCCATTGACTTATTTAGAGGCACTAAACAGGGCTGCCCCCTGTCCCCACTTTTATTTGACTTAGCACTAGATCCTCTACTATATCACATTTCACAGTCCCCTCTCTACCAAGGAATCAAGACCCCTGGTCAAGAACTGAAAATATCTGCATATGCAGATGACCTGCTGTTGTTCATATCAAACCCGGAGACATCGCTGTCACCCGTTCTGCACGACATATATGAGGCCAGAGCCCTAATGGGCTATAAAATCAATGTAGACAAGAGCGTAGGTCTAATTCTAAATGTTCCAGCTAAACCCCCATGGACTACTGCCCACCCTATCAAATGGCAAACGACCTCTATGAAGTATCTGGGGATCTGGCTCACCAAACACTTAGATCACTTATATCGGGAAAATCTAACTAAATATATTGTAAAACTCCAAGACACATTAAAAGGCTGGAATAATCTCCCAATCTCATTTATGGGTCGATGCAACCTGATAAAGATGGTGTGTTGTTCCCAGCGCGTCTACATGATAGATTCCCACATTGTTGCCCATATTTCTTAGGTCACAAGAGGAAAAGATCATGCGGCTTTATCGAACGGAATGGAAGGCGGGCACGCATCCCTATGCACCTGCTTATATAACGCAAATCAAATGGGGGTTTGGGATTCCCTCACATTAAATTATACAACTTAGCAGCATTAAGTAGATACATTACGGATTGGGCACAAAACACCAATGTCTTCACAGACTGTGGCTTGGACCGGCTGTTCTGTCCTGGAATTAGCTTGATTAACCTCCTCCACACACCCTATACTAGTCTTCTCCCATCAGTCAAAGAAAACCCACTTCTCATGCCAACTTGGCGAGCATGGCGTAAAATCAGACAAATGAAAAACTTAAACCCAGATCAATCACTGTCACTATCTCTCTACCAAAACCCATGTTTTCAAGAGGGGACCCCACATAGAGTATTAACCGAATGGTACCAGAGAGGGTTGCATCAAATTTGTAACTTTATCAACGAAAACACCAGGGAACCCTTTACAATCCAAGAACTACAACAAAAATACCGGAACCTAGAAATTTACTTTATTAACCATCTACAGCTAACGAGCTATGTGCATAAAGTGCTGGAAGGTTGGTCAGAAAAAGACTGGAATTTCGAACGGGCCCTTATTACACCCCCATCTAGAAAAGCCCATCTCTCGAGAATATACAACTATCTACTAGAAGATATCAGTTATAATAACACCACCTTAAGTTTGGCTAGATGGGAATTAAGGGATACCTCACTGACGCCAGAAGTGGTGCTGGGGGCTCTAGGGGACGAGCATCGCTTTCTTTCTTCCGTCCGCAAAATATATAGAAATGTAACTCAAAATAGCACATAATGCTTAACTCGCACCTACTAAAGGACAAAAGATGGGGAAATACCCGAATGACAACTGCTTTAAATGTGCCTCGCCTGGAGCCGACCTGTACCGCTGCATGTGGGAATGCCACGGCGCGGGTAGTGGGGAACCAAAGTATACTCATTGCGGATTTATAACACCTAATCCAGACACACCATCACAAGTTAAATCTCACCAATCTCACACGACAATTTTGAAGTTTCATAAGTTTATTAAGGCATTACAGATATTAGATATAAGATATTATGTCCAAAATGATTTGTCTTTGAATATCAACAATTGATGTTTCCAAAGATTTAAACTGGAAAATAGAGAAAATGAAAGTTCCAATGTATCTTATAAATTTTACCTTAACCTGATTGATGTAATAATATCAAAGTTGTATATCTCATGTTGTTAGCCAATCAGATATTGTTTACTGTTCTAAAAGTTGGATCGCAATAAAAACATATTTTAAACAAAAACAAAACAGAATTTACTCCGGAGATGTTGAGTCTCCCCGGAGGATTGGTCTCATTTTATGAACTTTAGGTAAAAAGTAAAAATGGGTAATATTGGGTAGAAGTAGATCCATTAAAAAACCAACTTTTCTCCTTCCATTTATAATGTCTCCTCCTCAATGCTCGTTCCGTTAAAAATAACTCAAACTTATTTTTCAATAGTACATGAACCCTCTCTGAAACCTGTTCATAATAGTTATAATCAATAAAATTCAAAATCACTATTGCACCACCCTTATCAGCTGCTCTTATAATAATATCATTATTTTGTGAAAGGTTCTTTAAAGCCACACGTTCTTTATAAGTCAGATTGGAATGTGTAAGGGGTTCTACCTTCATCTCTCTCAGATCTTTTAAAATGAAATCAGAAAAAAACATTTATATAACTTCCCTGAGACCAGGTAGGATACAAATTTGATCTTGGTTTAACTTTTACTGTTCTATCTGAAGAATTATCAGTGGCCACAAGGGGGTGCTGTGAGTCTACAGAGCTGCACTCTTTTTGTTTGGCAAAAACCCTACATAGAGTTAATTTACGAATAAACTGATGGATGTGAATTGTTGAATGCCATTATCCGGGCAGAAGTTTCAGTGGTATTTAAGGAGTAATTGGAAAGGTTATATATTTTAACCAAACTTTTTACATTATTATTTATACCTCTCAGTCCGTTTTGTCCTTCTTTGAGTCGCCGTAGATAACATTGTCTACTTCTCTGACTCCTGCTCCCCCTTCTAGAAATTTTCTTTTTCTTGCTGATAGATGAATTTGAGTAAACATAGTTTCCTCTGTATTGTGTGTTGTTTTTATGAATGTATTTTGATCTAAAAAAAAAACTTATTGAATTAATATTTTCAAGTGAAGGTATTTCTGGTATATGCACTTCATCTTCATCTTGTTCTAAATTAATTATAACTGGATGAGACATACACGATTTAGGTGGTTGTGCACTTGGTAGTGTAGAATTTATAGTGGAGGAACCTGAAAAGATCAAGTTATCCTCTGGAAAGATTGTCGTGTGATCTGTAAACGTAAAATTTGTGATTAAAAAGAGACGGTGTGCTGGGTGAAAGATATACCGAATTGTGCGAAATATTATGAGCATCTAGAATGGTAATCTCATTAGAGCCCTCTCTAATAGTGTTAGGGGAACATAGATCTACATTCTCCAGATGTCAGGACCGCTCAGCGAGCGGGAGGTGGATCCACTGGTCACCGCTAGGAGTTGGCGTAACCTAACGCCGGGGAACGGATACTAAGGCCCGTTGTCTTCAACCGGACCCTCCCGCAAGGCATGAACTGGCTTTGCTGCAGGGAATCCACCAGGTCTCTAACCCCCGAACGCAGACCCATCGGTGACAGCCGAAGCCGTGACGGTAGGCATGGAACAACCCGGAGTGTGGTACTTGAATAGGCAGAGACGGGCAAGGCAGGACTTGACATGCAAGGAGCCGAGACGTAGGATCAGAACAGTCAGAGGAAACGCCAGCAAACGCAGACTAACGTTTGCTATATAACGCAGGGACACCCAACAATTGGGCGCCGACGGCGGAAGGGGCATAACCTAAAAAGCCCAAGCTCAAAGGCCATAGGGGGAAAGGGACACCAATTGGTGCAGCCCCTTTTTAATCTAAGAACCCTTCGCGCGCGGCCACAGGGGGCCGGCCGGAATGTGCAGGGCAGAAGCATAGCCTGCATCATGGGCGAAGGGGGAAAGTGGATGCAGCCAGGTAAGTAGTGGGCAGCGAAATGCGGGGCTGGTTTGCCTGGGGCCCGGACCCCCGGGTCCGCGGCACGGTGGTGGCGCAGTTTGGGAGATCGCGAGTGACCGCGGGGGTTTACAGAAACCCCCCCCCCTTGGGGGCCCCCTTCTTCAAAACCCCCCGGGGAGTCTAAAAAAAACGTGGGAAATGAAGTGGGGGAGCTTTTAAATGTTTTTTGAGGTCCCAGGACCTCCCCCGGGCCCATACCCCTTTTCCAAATCCACGAGGAAAAAAATCTTGCCTCTAAAAACGCTTCATGCCGGGATTTCTTTAATTTTCGAGATTTTTTCCCGGTTTTAGGGGGTGCGGCAACGGGAACCATTTTTGCAGAATACCATTGGAATTCCCTTTTCAGGAGAAAACACATAAAAAAGAATTGGGTGCGGAGGGAGGGAGGAAAGGGCGGAGTTTGTAGGATCCCGGGGTTTAAATCGGGGTTTTAGAACGTTTTGAAAGGCCCCAAATAGCTGGTGCAAACTTTAAACTAGGCACTCGGAGGGGGGAAATTTTTTTTGGAGGGAGCCAAATTTTTTTTCCCCGGGTTTGGTAAGAAAGGAGGCGCCCCTGCGCTTCTTTCGCTTTGCCCCCTTTAAAACCGGTTTGGCCCCGCATGACAAAAATTTAGGGGGGTTTTGGGTCCCCAAAATTTTTTGAAAAACCCCCGGGAACTATTCGTTGGCAGCGGGAAAATTTTAGAAGAGGCAGACAGGGGAGGGGAAAAGAGAGGATGTTACCAAAAAAAAAAAACCCCCCCAAAGAGGGAAAACCTCCCCTGGGACTAAATATTTGTGGTTTGTTGTGGGCGAACCCGCCCAAGGGGCAGAAAAACCCAATCGTCTTGGGCGGGAATAAAAAAAAATTGGGGCGCAAATTTCACCAGGCCCGGTTTGTTTCCGTTCCATTTGGGGGCCATTAGACTTTTGGGTTTGGATAGCAGAGGGAAAACCCCAATTTAATTCCCAGCAAGAGCACGGGCACCCAGAACCCAGAGGTAAATTTGTATCCTCTATCAGAGACAAAGTTAGAAGGCATACCATGCAAAGGGAAAAAGTGCTGTAAAAAACAATGAACCCAGTTGGGGAGCCAAAGGGAATCCTTGGCAGGGGTTTTAAAATGCGCCACCCTTGGGAGAATCGGTCCCAACCCCGACCCAAAAACCGAACCCCCTTTTGGGGGATTTTGGGGGGAGATCAGTCAAAAAGGCCCAAATAGCGATGTGGCTCCGGGGTTTCGGGTATGGAAAACCAAAACGAAACCGCGGGTCAAAGGGACGGGTCTTACTTGGGGCACAATTAGGGCAAGCACCACAAAAATTCCTTAAACACCAAAGTGAAAAGGGGGGGGCCCCAGTAGTAAAAGTGCGATGAGGCGGAAAAAAAAAAGATTACGTTTGCCGGGCAAGCCCGGCCCCCTTTTTGGAGGCGGGGACCCCAGGACAAAATTTGCGTTTCCCCAGGGTTGGGGACGCACAAAGGTTTTACCGGGGGAATTTCCCGAAACCCGGGTAAAGGGGGTGGGGCATAAACCATGGTTGGGGGGGGGGTTTCATGTACTGGGGGTCAATTCGGGAGTGGGGAGGCATCTTTTTGCCCGGGACAGAGAAAGGCCCTTGAGTTTTTTTGGGCGGCTGGCCGGAAAGGGAGGTTTTTTTGAAAAAAGAAGAATAAGGACCCCCGGGGCCTTTTCCCGAGGTTCAAACGTTGTGCTTTTTTGTAGGAAAAGCAGGTTCTTATGATCCTTATAAATGGAAAACAGGATGAAAAGCCCTCCGAATTGCGCCATTCCCCCAAAAGGCCCAAATTTTTGATCGCCAAAGGGTTCTCTGTCCCCAATGGAGTATTTTTTCCCCCGGGCCAAAAAGGGGTTCTTAAAAGAAGAAGCCACAGGTGCAAATTTTCCCCTTGGGCCCTTCTTTTGTAAAAAGGACATTTCCAGCCCCAAAGGGAGGACGAAACAATTTTCCGGGAAAGAAGGGGCCTCAGGGTTCGGGGGGTAAAAGCACAAAAGGCGGGGAAAAAAAGGCCCCTTTAAGGGGGGAAAAGGGTTTTCAGCCCCCGGGGGTCCTTTAACGGGGGTTTATTTGCCTTTCTTGGTAAAGGGGGCGACAATAGGAGCAAAGACGGGGAAAAATGGGGAAAAAATTGGGCGGGTAAAATTTGGGAGAAAGATAAACCGCTGGTTTACCCTCAAAAAGACCACGGACGGGGGGCCAGTTCAAAACTCCCGAAGATTTTTCAGGATCCATTAAAAGACCTTCCCGGCAGAGTTTTTGTCCCCGGGAATGGTAAACGGTTCGTTAAATAGACACTTCCCCAAAATTTGGGCGTAGGAGGGTTTGGGTTTTCAAAAGCGGGGGGGAGAGTCCGACAAACCCTGACCCAGGGGTTTTTTAAAAACACCCGGGGAAAAAAAGATAAATTATGTGTCCAAGAAGACAATTTCCCAGTGGAAAAAAGGGTCTCGGAAGTTGTGTTTACAAATTTTTAAAATTACCCCCCGGGGGGGCCATTCAAACCCAAAGGGCCCTTTCCCAAAAATTTTCAAATCCCCATCGCGGGGTTAAAAAAAGGCGGTTTCCACTCCCCCCCCTCGCGTTTTTACGGAAAAGATTGTAAGCCCCCGGGTGATCGAGCTTGGAGAAGATGTGGCTCCCGGGATCCTTCGAAGACTCCAAATCAAGGGCCCAATGGGTAGCTTTTTTAATATTTAACAATTGGGCCTCGTTTGTCTATGCACGGCCCAAAGGCCCCACCCTTTTCTTCTCGACAAAAAAAAAACCACCCTGCGGGAGTGAAAAAATTTTGGGAAAAACCCCTTTTTCCCCAGTTTTTCCTTGATAACCCCAAAGGCCTCATTTTCCCGGCCCGGGAAAAAGGGGAAACCCCCTTCTCCCACGGGGAGGGGGAAAAACCCTTTGGCTGCAGCTCTATGGGAAAAATTTTCTTGGGGGTCGGTGGGGAGGAAGAAATTCTGCCTGTTTCTTGCAGAAAACTTTCCGCAAACCCCCCGGGTAGTGACAAAAACCCTGATTTTGCGGGAAAGGCTGGAAAAAGGGGGAAAGAGGCACCCCCCAAACGGGGAGGACGGGGTGGGCCAAAATTTACAACGGAGTGGCCCCCCGGGTGCCCCAAGAGGCCTTCCCCCCTTTTTCCCAGCCCAATGAGGGGGCTGTGGTCCCGCACCCAAAGGGGAACCCCCAAGGGAGGAGTTACTAGGGGGCCCATGGAAAGGGACAAGAAAGAGATTTTTTCCCCTTTAAGAAAGGACTCCAATCCCGCAACTTAAGAGGCTGCGGGGGGGTTTCCGGGATGGTTACGGGGAAGGACTTCCCCAATTCGGGGGAAAGAAAGGGGAAAGGGCTTGCCCAAAGGGGAAACCCACGGGGCACCCGGGGTATTTTATCCAAAAAGAGCAGGGGGATGAAGTTGCCCCCCCGCCCCAGGTCCCCCAAAGGCGGCAATTTCGAAGGCAAGAACCGGAGGGAAAAAGGTTAGATGACCATGGCAATGGGGGAGAGGAAATTTCCCTTTGCCCAGGTTTCCCTCCCCACGAAGCCTAGGCTCTGTATTTTCCCCCGGCGCGGGGGGGCCCACCCCCCCCTACGCAGTTTATCTTGGGCAGCAGTAGAGGCAGAGTCCTTGGTTCCCGCCGGCGAGTTTTTTCCCTCCTCCGACAGGGGGGCCCTATCAATTTTTGCTTGGGCTCACCCCGATTGGATGCAGGGACAGGCTGCAGGGGCGCGGGAAAAGGGCAGGTGCAAGGCGAGGACTCCTACGGGGCGAAAATTCTCCCGTTAGCCCAAAACCCCCTGTTGCCCCCTTTTTGGAACGGATTTTCGATGCGGGGGGGCCAAGGTGATGAGGTTCGTTCCCCGGGGGTGGGCAGGTCACCCCCGCTAGTTCATTTCCTTTAAAACGACCGGCCCAAAAACCCCCCAGGGGGGGGTTTCGACCCGGGGGGCCCCGTTGTTTTTAGGGCAACCTGAGGATAGAGCCGGAATTTTAAAAGCATACTGTTCCCCCTAGGCGTCCCCCTTGCGGGGACGAAAGAAGGGAAGAGGCAGCAGAGGAGGTCGTCCCGGCCTTCAAAAACCTTTCGGAAGGCCCGGGCCGGAAATTCGCTAGATTGGGCCCGTCAGCGGGTCCCCCGTTTCCCCCGAGGTGTTTACCCAGGCCAAAGGGGGCTTTTTACCGGAGAGGAGAGAAAAAAATGAAAAAACCCCTTTTGCCCGATCAGTGGCGAATTGGTTTGCCCGGGCCTCGAAGGGATTTGTGCACTGGTTCAGGAAACCCCCGGCTCCCCTTTTGGGGGCCCCGTAGTAGCGAGGTGGCAGAGGCAGGGGCAGGGGGGAACTCTAATCTGCGGTACCGAAGCGGGGGAACCGGGAAAGGAAAAACCCCGGGGGCCGGAGCCCGGGGGGGCCCGGGGGTTCTTTGGGGGTCGACCGCAAGGTTTTTTTGGGGCATGGCGAAATTTTCTCTTGACGGACCCCTGGGGCCCCTTTAAATTTAGCCCCGAGGCTCTCTGTGTCTGGTTAAAGGGTTTTTATCGGGGGGATCCATGGGCCCCAAATTTTATGTTTAGGAAACCCCCCGCAGCGGGAGGTTTTGGTCCACTGGTCAACCCCTAGGAGGGTTGGGGAAACCCACGCCGGGGAACGGAGTCTAAGGGGGCCCCCTTGGGCTTCCCGGAGCCCGCCCCAAGGAAGGGCCCGGGGTTTGCTGCAGGGAATCCCCCAGGGGCCTACCCCCCACGCAGGAAACCCCCCCGGGGGACAAACCGAAAAACCGGTGCCCTAGGCACTGGAACACCCCGGGGGTGGTTTCTTGAATAGGCAGGACGGGCAAGGCAGGCTGAAGGGGGAAAGGGGCAGAGACGTAAATGAGAACAGTCAAAAGGGGAAAACCCCGCAAACCGACTAACGTTGCTAACGGAAAGGGGCACAACAATTGGGGGGCCGACCGGGAGGAAAGGGGGAAAACCCAAAAAGGGCCCCAAACCAAAAGGGCCCTAGGGGAAAAAAAGGGGGGGACCATTTTGGGGCAGTCCCTTTAAAAACTAAGGGGTTTCTCGCCCCGCGGGGCCCCCTAGTGGCCCGGGCCGGGAAAAGTGGCAGGCCCGGAAAACATAGCCTGCATCATGGCCCCTAAAAGGGGGAAGTGGATTGGGAGCCAGGTAATTTGTGGCCCCAGGCATGGGTGGGGCTGGCGCGGGCCCAGGGGGCCCACGCCCGGGCCGCGGCACGGGATTTTGGGAGCAGTGGGGGCGCGAGTGCCCCGCGGGGTTACAAACCCGATCAGGATGTACAAAAGGAATAAACTTTTTTTATTTTTAAATTTTTCCCCCCCAAATTTAGAGGGTTTCCCTTTTAAAATTTTCCCCCATTTATATTATCTCTATTTATATTCTTATTTTTTTGAAATTAAAATTTTTTTATTCAGGGAAGTGGCTTCCTCCCGTGGTTACTGTTAGGAAGTGAGTGTAAAGTTTTAAAAGGGGCTCAGAGGGGTGTAACTAACCCTCCTTTCCCGTCCTTCAAAGGGGGGGTAATCATTAGGAAATTTTTTATAAATAAAGGGGAAAATCTACTATCCGAGAAAATTTTCTCCTTAAATTTCGTTTTTTCCGGGGACGAACGCGGGGGTTTTTTAGGCATAATATTTTTCTTTTCTCATTGGAAAACGCCTTCCTTTTTTCAGATGTTACTATTATCCTATTTTTGAAAATTCTGTCCCCAAAAAAATGTTGTGCTTTTTTATTTTAATTAAAATCCAACTCATTTTTTTTCATTTTCTTCCTAGCTTCGTTTTTGCATTAAAAAAAAATCGGTGTTTTGAAAACTTGGAAAAATTAGTAGAGATTTAATCTATTTTAAGAGCCAGTGTCTTACAATTCTCCATTCTTTTAAAAATCAACAATTCCATAAGTTTAAGGGAACAATCATGTAGGGTTTTATCCATTAACTGTTCAAATGCCTCATCTTTTTTCCCCATAAGCTGGTAATTTGACTATCTTTAATCCTTTTGGGACAATGTTCTCTTAAAGATACAGTGCTAAAAAACTATGATCTATAAACTGGAAACATCCAGACCCCAAAAGGGGGACCCTGTATGAATCCGCCGGGTCAGGGCAAAATTTTTGCCGTTTTCGGGGGGGGGGTGAAATTTGCAGCTCATGATGGGCGGCGCCCCAAAATGCGCCATACATGCGGTTAAAAGCCCCCCGCGCCTCGCCGTGGGGTGAGGCGCAGGCGGGGTTTTGGGCAATGGGGGGTTAGGCACAGTTTCGGGACTGCGCCTAAAAATTCGCCGTCCCAAAAAAAAAAAGGGGGCGCTCCCTACATGCGGTGAAAATAAAAACCCAAATTCCCAAAAAATTTATTTTTATTTCTTTATTTTCGTTACACCCATACAAATTGATCATTGGGCTAACGAAATTAAAGAAATAAAAATGAATTTAATTGAATTAATGTTTTTTTTACCCCCATATTATTTTTTTCATTTTTTATAAACACATCGGTACAACTTCGGGGGGTCTTATCATTTGATTTTCGGCATGGTACAGTTTTATTATAGATTGCATTAGAAAACCTCATAAGAGTGTCGCTCGCTCTCCCATTGGTTCAAAAAAAACCGCGCCTCTTTAACTTTAGCCAACACAAAACAGAGCTCGCTCTGCATTTTCTTCCCCAAATCGAACTCTATGAGAAGGTAGCCATCCGCTGATTGGCTAAAGCAGTCGAGCCCCTCTTCCCCCAACCAATCACAGTACTAGAATAGCCCATACATAATAACTTTAGGGCGCCCTTCTATCGCGCCCCTTCTTGCTCCACTCAAAATAGACTCACTACATATTTATTGGTGGATTCATTCCCCAATCCCCCTGGGCTCAACCAATCAGCTCTTTTTCTGCCTTTTTTACTGTATTTTGAAAATGTCCGCCTTTTCATTTGATTGGTCCATTCTTCTCAATAGGTTATAATGGGTCCCTGTCGCTCCTATTCTGATTGGCTGGTTTTTTTGCCGACCAATGAGAAGAGCTTAAAGAATTTTAATTAATTTCCCGGCAATTCTCTATATCGCAATTCCTGATTGTAGCGCCGGTGACGGCGACAAACGCGCTGTTAGGGATTTGATTGATTTATGTTTAAAGAAGGTTTCAGCTCTTTTTCAGATAATATTTTACACCTAATAAAAATGATTTTTTTCATCATACTCCATGCCGCACGGCGCTGAGAGCTGAGATTTCATTGCTCCGATCTGGCCATAGACTACAATGGGACAAAGTAGCTTGCGCTCTGATTGGCCGGGATAGCCAAGCCCCCGCTAGTTCAACCAATCAGCCTTTTCTGCATTTTTACTGTAATTTTGAACTGTCCCCGCCTTTGAATTTGATTGGTCAATATTTCCCCATAGGGTTTTAATGGGTCACTGTCGCTCCTATTCTGATTGGCTGGTTTCTGCCGATCAATGAGAAGCGCTTACAGAATTTGAATTACTGTATTTCCCGGCAACTTCCAATATCCAAATTCCCGATGTAGCGCCGTTCTTGATTTTTGGAAAGTGATATTTTTTATGTTTTTTTTAGGTTTGAGGTTTTTTAGGTTTAGGTTTAGGTTTTTTAGGTTTGAGCTCTTTTTCTGATAATGTTTTACATGTAATAAAAGTGATTTTTTTGGAATCATACTCCATGTTTCACGGCGCTGAGAGCTTAGATGGATTTCTTTTGCGACTT
>JAODAL010051192.1:0-26843 GCA_025379985.1 Phyllomedusa bahiana
CATACCGTTTAAACGTGTAAGGGCGAACAGGTTCATATTTTCATATTATGAAAGGGTTGTTCAAATCAGACATGATGGTCTTTTAACCCTTTGAGAGGATAAACATATATATTTCTCTTGCAATTTGTTCCTATATATTTTATCTAAAATAAAGCAGAGGCATCAGGAGAGTGCTGGCAAATAATTAATACATTTGTGGTGAGGGAAATTATTTCAGCTAAACAAAGTAATCTGTGTTAGCCATTACAAAAAAAAATATATTTTGTATATAACATAATAAATTTGTGGCACTAAGTTAAAGCTATGGATAAGTGAAAGGGAAACCCCCTTTAAAAAATTAGCAGGGACCGATTTGGAGAATATGGATAGCGCAGTTAATAGAGCCAGTCTAAATAATATGAAAGAGAGAAGCTACTGGAATGCGCATCCATATGAGTAGACCGTTACCATGGCATCAAATATACACCTTGTAATGTGCTTGAGGACCTTTGCATAAGCACGGCACAATGTTAAGGTCATGTGTCCCCCAAGGGTCAGTCCTGGGTCCACTACTCTTCTATATCTACACCCTTGGCCTCGGTCAGCTCATAGCCCACATGCTTTCATTACCACCTGTATGCTGATGATACCCAACTCTACATCTCTGGCCCAGATGTCACTTCTCTACTCTCCCGGATCCCTAAACTGCCCTGTCCTCCTTTTCCCTCCTTCTTCTCATCACGTCTCCTAAAACTAAATGTGGAGAAAACAGAACTCATCATTTTTCCACCACCCAAACCTACCCCTGCCCCTGATCTCCTATTACGGGTCAACGGCTCCTACACTTTAAACCGGCCCCAAAATTTCCGCTGTCTTGGGGTAACCTAGACTCTGGTCTATCTTTCAAACCACACATCCAAACCCTACCTCTGCCTGCCGCCCCCCACCTGAAAAACATCTCTCGCATCCGCTCATTCCTCTGCTATGACACTACAAAAAGCTGGTCCATGCCCTTGTCCCTCTCCCGCCTAGACTACTGCAACATCCTTCTCAGTGGCCTCCCAGCTAGCACCCCGCTCCCCTCCAATCCATCCTTAACTCTGCGCCCCGTCTTATCCACCTCTCTCCTCGCTACTCCTCTGCCCCTCCCCTCTGCCAATCCCTTCACTGGCTTTCCCCTTGCCCAGCGAATTCATTTCAAGCTACAACCATGACCTACAAGGCTCTCCATGACCTCTCCCCTCCATACATCTCCTGCCCTAAAATTTCCAAATATCCCCCCCACGCACTCTCCGCTCCTCACAGACCTTCTCCTCTGGCCTTCCCCTTATCAGCTCCTTACACAACCGTCTCCAAGACTTCTCCCGTGCTTCAACCCACACTCTGAACTCACTGCCCCAACACATCAGACCTCCTCCACTTTCACCACTTCAAAAGCAACCTGAAAAACCCCTTCTTCAGGCTTGCCTATAACCTTCACTAAACTTGTCACTACTTCCTCCACAGACATGTCTGCCCCCCACCTCCGTCTCTTTCCCCCTCCTTGTAGATTGTAAGCCCTCGCGGGTAGGGTCCTCTCTCCCTCTGTCGTGCCAATGTCATTATCCTTATCACTGTACTCTTTGACTTATGTAATGTATGTAACCCCCTCGAATGTACAGCGCCCTGGAATCAATGGCGCTTTAAAATAAATAATAATAATAATAATAATAATAATAATAAAATGTGACGCGCAGTAGGACCTTTGAGCATGCCCAATCTAAAGGTTAAGGTCATGTGACGCGCAGTAGGACCTTTGAGCAAGCTCAGTTTGAAGGTTAAGGTCATGTGACGCGCAGTAGGACCTTTGAGCATGCTCAGTTTGAAGGTTAAGGCCATGTGACGCGCAGTAGGACCTTTGAGCATGCTCAGTTTGAATTGGAGGATGTTGATGCAGTGAGTGGGGAGGAGAGTGCACACAGGTGAGTTAGACTATTTATAGCCAGCACATACTCCAGTATGCACCTGCATATATCAGAGCAGCCATCGCAAATATGGATATCATCTTACAACTATGAATACCATCCAACAAGAGATACAACTATACTGGACCCCCTGAGGAACCCCTGAGGAGGGGGAAACGCGTCGGGGCAGACGTTTAAGGTCGTATAAAAGGATTGTCTACCCTTTATGTTTTATCTATCTTAGGGTAGACCCTTAGGGTCATATAAATGATTGTCTATTTTATATTTATCTATCTTAGAGGTGGATTTTTTCAGGTTATATCCATGTCTTTTCATCCTCTATGTTTGTCTAGCTCACTAGTTATTGGGCAAATGTTGTTATAAAGACATACACACATAAAGAGTCACTACAGGACCCTATTGTATATATTGTATATTTCTCCATATGGTATAGACAACCTTATCAGAAAGAGTGGCAATTATATATGGAGACTTATCTTGGTAAATAATTAAATTTAAAGATATAAGAGAGGGACAGTAGAGCCAGTCATTTAAAGTCGGGCCGACCCTTTCGGGACGCTTCCCTGACTGATTGACTGAATAAGAGGGCTGAGCAAGCATAGGGAAAGATCATCCTAAGTGAATGGAATAGCTACCAGTGAGTATATCCCAAAAAATGTTTAATCAAGTTTAAAAATAAAAGTTAGATTTTAGAATAGGGGATTTGTAAAGGTGTGCAGTGAACTAGAAATCACAGATCCTGGATAAAATATTTTTTGTTTTCTATGTATGAATTATTTGGCCGAGATTATAGAAACAACCAAATTTACTACATTCTGTTCTGTCCATAACTTCCATAGAAGTCAATGGAAGTTGTAGAAACAGCATGGCCTTTCCTTTTAGTCCCCACTTACACACTACGGTCATCTCCCCAGACAAGATGGGGATCAGCAACCACTGTTCTGGACAGAGGCGTAACTTTGAAGTTTCTGGGCCGTAGTGCAAATAGTGAAATGGGGCCCCTCAGTTACTATGTGCTATTGACAATATTGTGGCAGAACGGCTTTTGGGGCCCCCTCAGACTGCAGGGCCTGGTAGCGGCTGCTACCTCTGCACCCCCCTATAGCTACGCCCATGGTTCTGATTATACTGTAGTTGTGATTCCCAGAAGTCGGACTTAGATCTATCAGACTTTTATGTAATATCCTATGAAAATATCATGAATGTCAAAGATGGCAATAACCCTTTATATTTAATTATTAGGGAGGTACAGTTGTTGAGGCAGCAAAGGTGGTTTCAAGGACGGATGCTAAAAGCACAAGTTCCTTGTACAAAAATGTGTGTGGGTGCTTATCAGTGCCAGCAAGAAATAAAAATATAATTGCACTAAAAAATAAGTGGACTATGTTGGAAGAACTGGCATTGGTTGCTAATAGCATGTGGTCTGAATGTTATCTTAGTAAAAATGATAAACACAATCTAACTAACAAATAACACACAGACAGTAAGGCTATGTTAACACGGCTTAAAATGGGAGATACGTCCCAGTCATTATGGTAATCCACAGTTCTCATAGAAAACTATGGATTAAGTCTCCTCTCCCTGCTCAGCGAATCCGCCGCGGGGGGAGATAAGTGACATGTGAATTACCAGCGGCGTATACGCCTCGAAAATAATGAATGTCTATGGGGCCAGTGCGCTGCCGCCCCCGCCCCACCCCTGCTCCCGAGCACACGCCGTAATTTCGGGCGAAATACGTCCCGCAATTATTGCCGTGTGAACATAGCCTTATTTTGCTATTCATATTTTGTATCTATGACATTGAGTAAACATCTACAGTGCATAGAGAGAAAGTAAGTAAATCCTTAAATTTAACCCCTTACCGCCACAGTTTTGACCTCTATGACAGACCTAATTTTTCAAATCTGACATGTCACTTGATGTGGGAATCTTTTTAATGCTTTTAAGTGATTCAGAGATTGTTTTCTCATGACACATTATGCTTTCAGTTAGTAATACATTTTGGTCCATACAATCCATATTTGTTTGTGAAAAATAGCAAATTGTTGTGAAAATTTGTAAAAAAAAAAAGATTCAAACTTCAGAAATGTCTGCGGGCAAGACAAAATGGTATATTACACAAAATAGTTGATAACTAGCATCTACCATATGTCTACTGTAGGTTGTCATCATTTTTTAAATGTATTTTTATTTTTTTACATTAGGGAGCTTAGAAATTTAGTAGCCATGTTCCCCAATTTTCCTGAAAATTTGCAATGCAGACTTTTTTATGGATCAATCCAGTTCTGACATGGATTTGAAGGATTTGTATGTTAGACACCCCTGGTAAATGACTCCAGCTAAAAAACTGACCCCCTTAAAGTATTCAAAACAGCATTTAGGATGTTTGTTTACTGTTTAGGTGTTTCACAGGAAGTAAAGCAAAGTGGAGGTTAAATTTCAAAATATCCCTTTTTTTGCCGATTTTCAATTTTAATTTGATGCCTCCATTTCTGCCATTTTAGAGATATCACATATGTGTACCTAGTGTACTATTTGACTGAGCCACAAGCCTCAGAGTAGGAGGAGCACCTAATGGATTTGTGGGGCCTCATTTTTATTAGAATATATTTTAGGCACCATTTCAGGTTTGCAGACACCCTAACATGTTAAACTTAAGAAACACCCCTAAAAAGACTTAATTTTGGAAATTCCACCCTTTAAGAAATATATCCGGGGCAGTAGTGAGTATATTGACCCCACAGGTTTTCACAGATTTTTAGCGTTAGGCTGTGAATATGCAGATTTAGCTGAAAATGTTCCATTTTTACACAGAATCCTGGAAAAAAAGCACTCCAAAATGTGTTACTTTTATTACTTTCGTCCAAGTATGGTAATAGCCAGTATCTGGTTGTAAACTGCTGTCTGGGAATCAACACCCCTCAGGGAACTCATCTTAGGCCATGTTCACACGGCTTAAAATGGGCCGTATTTCGGTCCGTAATTACGCGCCGAAGTGCGCCAAGTACGGGCCGAAAACGGCCCATTCATTACGGTAATTCACAGTTCTCATAGAGCACTATGGAGTACGTCTCCTCTGGGCGGGGAGATAATTGACATGTCACTTTCTAGCGGCGTATACGCGCCGCTAGTAATGATTGTCTATGGGCCGGCGAAGTGCCGGCCCCCCGTCCCCGTCCACACGGCGTAATTGCGGGGCGTAATTATGCCCTGCAAATACACCGTGTGAACATAGCCTAAGGGTGTATTGTGCATTTTGGGCCCACAGGTGTTTCATATTGAGACATAACTTTTAATTCATTTTCTGGAGACAGGATGAAAAAAAATAAAGCAATCTTGGTAGTTTTTTATTTTTCACAGCTTTCACTGTGTAGTATAAATGACATGTTAGTTTTACTCTGTGGGGCAATACGATTACAGTGATATCCAATTGAAATCTTTTTTTTGATGTTGTAGCACTTTTGAAAGAAAAGGGTTTTTATTGTGTAAAACAAAGTTAATGCATCCCTATATTCTGACAGCCATAACTTGTTTTATTTATAATAAGGAAAGGGTGGTGGACATGCTTTACTTTTTGTGTGCTTTGTTTTACTTTTTATCTACACTTTTTTCACTTTTTTATATTACTTTTTTTTTTTTTTAAACTTGTCCACATAGTGGACTGGATCATTTGGTAACTGATATAATAAAGTGCAGTAAATGCCTGTACTGTATTATCAACTTTCAATCACTATAACCGACCATGCCCCGGCGACATAAATTTAAGTACACTGTTTAAAGGGGCTTTGCCATGAAGTAAAATTGACGTGGGAAGTTTGTAATTAAAGGATAAACATTTTCACCATTCATCATTATTAAAAATTCTGCACCGTTTTTGTTTTAGCTGCTCCATTAGTGATCCATTGTTTACAGCTCATCTTCAGAGGATACGATCAGGGCAGAGAGCTTCACAGTCCTGGTCGCACATGCTCAGGCATCATTTCTCCTCTCAGGCAGCTACTGGGTGTTCAAACCACAGGTGCTGTCTTCTTCTCCCGTCCTTTGTTCTCCTTAGTAATTAGTCAAACAGTGCAAATAAATAAAAAAAGAAACCTCAATCAGGTCTGTGCATTGATAAAGAGAAATAAAATCCACAGGTTTATTTCCTGCAGGGATTTGAACCAAGGACCCTTGTGCCTGAGGCAAAAGTTTTACCTCTGAGCTACAATGTAGCTACTTACAGATCTACACATAAACAGACCTTTCTTTGACTACAGAGAGGAAAGGCATGGTGTTGTTACCCTGCTTGGTCACATGATCTGCAATTCAAACAAATCACAAACGCCCCCTTCTGAGCACACAGAGCTGAAGAGCTGGATGCAGGAGGAATGAAATGAGATCGTGGCAAAACCACTTTAAAGAGGTTTAACATAACTATTTGGATCTCTCAGCTCAAATTTTAAATTAAACCATTTAGTAAATTGTATCAATCAATTATCCGACACACACAAGTCTGAAAACAAAAGGCTAAATGCAGCAGTTGCTGACAGCTTACTCATACAGTGTGCATCTGAATGGAAGCAAATTAGTAAAATCTTCAGTTTATTAAAATATTATGAAAATTGTTGTTGTTCAGTAAACAGATTAATGATTTTTATGCTAATCCTAGTGTTAATTAGCCTTTAACAGCCAAAACATTGTTTGGAAAAAAACAAATTTATTTTTTCTTATGTCATTTCTCCATAATTAGCATTCCTTTGGCAGCAAATGATTAATGAATTAATTGCAGGCATCTATTAGGATGATACAAACTGTTTTTTTATATACGTTAAACTCTAAAATAATAATCTGTTAATACTACTTGAGATATGTGGTTCTTTGTGAAAGAATCAACTTCAATTCTCATTCAAAGGATAGTGGTCTGAACCTTTGAACACAATGTTGAGCATAATTTACATATAAAGTTTAAAAGGCAATTCCAAGAGTTATTAGTACGTTTCAGCTGACATAAAAAAATGAGTTAATTTTCAAAAAAATTGTCAAGAAATTGGCACCTCCTGGTTGATGGCTACCATTGAAAAATTATGTTTTATAAGATCAAACAGAAACGTGGAAATTTTAATCATAGCACAGCCCTTTAATCAAAATAGTGGAGCAACAATATGTTACTTACTTTGTGCTGATTGTCCCCTACCACCACTACTTTCATCACTACTAGGCTCCACTATCACATCCGCCATTTCTTCTACACAGCTGTGCTACATCCACCCAAAGTTTCCATTTCTTTTGAAAATAAAACTTCCGCCACTAACATTACCTTCACTTGCACACTGTGGCACCATTAAACACATCAATTAAAGAGGACCTGTGCCATCTTCTGACATGTCTGTTTTGGTAAATACTAGTGCTTCCCATGAAATAACAACTGTGGAACATCTTTCCTAAAATCTCTATGGTAAGTGGTTCTCTTGTTATTCCTCCTTGAAATTCATTACCAATCTGTCAGTTGGATGTTACCAATTGGGGGCTGGGGGGTCCTTCTCTTTGTGTGAGAGAAGTTTTGTATGGCATGGCATAATCTAACTTTACTACAGCTGCTACTTAGCTCTACATAGTCTCATTACGAATAGTTGGTAATGACCTGATTTGTCTATTGTGTTTTCCACAGGGAGAGATACGATTAAACTAGACCACACGCAATAGATGAAAGGAAATTAGGGTAACCTTTTTCTGCACTGGGGAGGGGTTGTTCGTACTTATCAGGATATTGCTGAAGAAATCAGGCGATAGCCTATAAAAGGTATCGCCTGATTTCTTCACTATTCTACTACTTTCTATGGCTAACACGGTACAACATTATACTACAGGATATTGCTGATAATATTTACACTTCTCAGACCAGAACCAACAAGTCAGAGAGAGTAACTTTAAAAAATTGTAATAAAAAATCAGGCAATAATTTTAAAAAATCCATATAATAGTCACATATTGCTTGTGAATATGTGAGAAACAAATTCATGGTAGTGTCCCCTATAAAGGTCAAAATGCAGTTTTACTACTAAAATATGGAGTTTTCAGACTCGGTGCTTAGGGCTAGTGTTGAGCCGAACCGTTTGGAAAATGTTTAGTTTGGCACAAACTTTACAGCCAAACCAATTTTTTGCCGCAAGTTCGGTAAAAAGTTCGGGTTCGGCACAGGCGTTTAGCCGCTTTTTTCAGCTGCTTCCTTCAGTTTTGGCGGCCAGCAAATCAATGCAGAGCACAGAGGGGGGATCAAAAACGTCACCAGTGTGGGTGTAGGGATCTCATTGGCTGCTAAAATCACATGACCCTCTTATGTGTCACTGTATTTCCTGTTGAACGCCATTTCCAACTTACTCTCTGTAGTGAACACACTGCTGCCTGTGTCTGCAGGTTTGCCAGCAGCCAGAAATACCATTAAATAGCGATGTAACACAGGAAAAGCTGCTAGTTAGATTACTCGGGGGGAGGGGTCAGCTAGTTTAGGGAATTATACAGAGCAATAGTTAGGAAGTTAGGTAGTTTTGTATAGATATTCAATAGAAAAATTTCTGTTTATAATCCTATTTGCCCGTTGAAAAGTATAGGCATTTAAGAACACTGTTGATTTGTGTTCTTTGGAGTACAGTTCTTCAATAAGAGACTGTGAAAAAATCTTGACTTTTTTAACATTTATCCTATTTGTCCTATTCAAAAAAATCTTGTTTTAAATAGTCATTTCTTCTTGCTAGTTTTATTGTGAGTGTCCATAAGGTCATTTTTGCTGGTTTTGGGGTCTGGCTACTGGAAAAGGTGTTCCAGGGGTGTCAGTACTACTGTCAGTGGCCCTAATCAAAAATGGGCCCAATGATATGTTAAAAAATAGGAACTAGTAATGGGTGGGGGCCACATTTGATTTACCTGCATGGGGCACTGAAACGGTTAATAGATGACTGACGGCAGCTGGGGATACCACTGCACCCTCTATAACTATGGCACTGTCAGCTGAACCTCCATGTTCCCTGTTGGGATTTCTTACTTCCACCACATATGACATTTACTTGGGACCTGGTGATAAAAGTGATAGAAGGCTCCTGCCAGTTACCATGTGCCATTTCCAATACTGGTTTCTTCTTATGTGTCAAAGAGGCCCCGTGGCAGCTGCTAGCGCTGCACCTCCTATAGCTACACTGTGCTCATCTTTTCGATTAGCCATTAAAAGGAATGAATTATTTTAGCCTGTGAATTTTTTCTGTGACTCTGATTGCAGCTTCTCCTTACCTGTATGGGTATAAAAATTAACCAGAACATCTTCTCCCATTGACTTTAATGGGGTTCGAAGTTCGGTTCGAGATTGACTCGAACTCTGAAACGAACTTCTCAAAATTTGAGGTTCTACTCGAATTTAAACTTTTTAGGGTTTGCTCAGCACTACTTAGGGCAGCACCAACTCTCAATACAGCTCTGCTTTCAAGTGAAATACCTTTGCAGTAAGTAAACATAACGGTTTCAGAATGGCCTACTGGAGTACCAGAAGATCTTTTGGTGAGCCAAGAATATAATACAATAATGTACCTCTCATATATAGAGGCCCCAAAGGTCTAACAAAAGACATGCAAAAGTACAGTAAAGATTTGATGGACCCAGTGAAGTCTGAGACTGAAACATAATCACACACAAAAGCACAACACATAAGACTTATATTGGTCATACTGGTCAATACTTTTATTGGTCTTCATTGAAATTCACAGACAGTACTGTTCAGGCATGTGTGTTTTATCCATATTTCTAAACAGGAAAGTTGCACACTGATACAGGACATTCCATGTTAGTAAGCTTGTATATGCTTCTCTGCATGTGATTCTACAGATAAGGATACATTCACAGCTTGGAAAGGTAGAATACCTACAAAATCACAATCTGAAAGGTTCAGTGGTTTTTGTTGACAAGTGTGTGTATGTATATATATATATATATATATATACTGTAATATATAATTTAATTGATCACATGGAATACCGCACCCTAAACAGCTTATTATTACTGAATGCAAAACACTTAACATGACTTTATGTTTTGGCTAAAATGCTGATCTATTGAGCAACATACAAAGCACACAGTTTAATATTGTTTTAGCCAGTTAAGTTATTCACTAATGCAAAAGCTAATCTATCTAGCTTTCCAATTAGTCTTATATTAATAACAAAAATACTCTAATATAAACTAAAATTAAATTAAAAGTCAGGCCATTTGCTCGGTGAAGTCACACACCAATATTTTATGTACAGGTACCTGTAAGTTAACACCAATTCAATAAGAAACCATAATACTAGAACATGTCCCGACACAAAGGACTTACAAATAAAGGATTCTCCAGTTTACAATTATTTCAACTTGTCATTTAGTCATATCCAGAAATGACAGTCATGGGGTCTAGGGTCTGGTAGCCTCACTAAGGAGTTACTTAAAGTGCAAGAATTCAAGATACTCTGTACAGTATATATTTTTACTGTGGTTATCTCAGATATTTCTAAAAAAATTCCCAGCTGTAGGCAGTGTTGTAAAATAAAATTGCAGCAAGAAGGTGACTGCTGGGGCCAGTGAGTGGCTGTAGTTTCATGTGAAGTTTGGAAGAGATGTCATTGGCTGGGGATCAATGGGAACCACTAAAGTAGTCAATAGCAGAACTAAGACAACAACGGCTTTAAGGGTCAATGTAGATGTTGTTTTTATCATTATATTAGATCTCTTCCAGCCACTGGGCAATTTCAGACAACACCTTTGAACATCACAGGGGATTACAGAAGTTGACCAAACGACGCCTTCTATGACATCAGGCAACGCTTTAATCTCATCTATATAACCAAGATGACCCTAGCATATTTAACTTATTACACTCAGATTTTCACTTTGAAGGTCTATTCCCATCTGAATCTTACCCTTTCTGACCAGAGTCTATGTCAGCCTTTGGGAAGGGAGAACTGCCCGCGTGTACACGGCTCTCTCCATCCACCTCTTCAGGAGCTCCAAGCAAATTGTACAGGGAACAGTCAGCACAGACTCAAGGAAGGGAGAAAGCCAGATGGGAATACCCCTTGATGAGTGTCCTAAAACTTATTTACACCACACTGATTACTCATATGACAAAATAACATGTCAAAAAATATTCAACCAGAGAACCCCTTGTAATGATTGTAATGGAAACAAACAACAACCTTCAATGATTGTAATGGGCACATACAAGAAATTGTTATTATCTGGTGTGGTATAGGATCCAGCACATTTTCATGTTATATTAAAGAAAAAGGAAGGTGCTATAAATGCTTCTAATCCCATCCAAAATCAATACATTATATGTACCCAGTAAATAGAATTTTAGGAAATCAATCCTTTACATCCTTGGATAAGACATACATTGAAACAATGATATCCGAACTTGATAGACATTCATCTTTTCACCCACACTATGTAGCTATTTGTTTTACAGGCAACAAGGGCCTCATGTATAAAAACTATCTAGGTGTAAGACTTTCTTTGCTGCCCATAGTAACCAATCAGAGCTCATCTTTCATTATGTATGCTGTTCTTAAAAAATGAAAAGTGGCACTCTGATTGGTTGCTATGGGCAACAAAGATAGTCTTACACCTAGACAGTTCTCTTACATAAGGCCCCGAGTGTTGAACTATCACAGTTTTATTGGTAGAGCAACTAGACGGCATGGTTGATACAGTTACGATTTTGCCTAGATCAGAAGAAAAGGTCTCTCTCCAAAGCCGACCCATCACCAGATTTACTGTCTTTGATGAACTACTGAGCACAATTCATCTTCCAGAATGCAAAACTGATTTATTTTTATATCTAGCAAAAGTATTTAAAGGGATCTATGGCCAATATATTTTATTTTTTTCACTAATTAAAACAAGATACTGTTACATATTCTTTTTTCCTTAGCCATTTTTATTTTCTGACTGTAGATTTGTTAATTCTGTATATCATTATGGGGGCGGCCATCTTGCCTGAGCTGCTTTTAACAGCATTTACAGAGATTCTTTACAGAAGCTTCATGGGCATAGAAGTCTGTGAACAGGAGCAGACCCATTGACTTCTATAGGAGAGCTTTCTAGGCATGATCTGTGACGCAGGAAGAAATCACTGTGAAGGAAGGCAGAAAATAGGAGTTATGATGACCATTGCCTATTGTGAATGGTGCATCTTGTGTTACCTATACACATTGGTGTCACCTCTCAGTGTAATTCTGTCTGTGCTGATAACAAGGAGACTGCTGAAAAGTTTTTTCTACATAACAGAAAGTGTCAGATTAATAGTGCAGGGTTTTAGGATTTTTAAAAAGTATTGACAGCGGTATGAAACAAAATCTTAAAAATGTGTTAAACAATAGGTCATTTTCTGACACATTAATTTTAAGCTTCATTCATGTGTCCCCTAACTGTTCCTATTTGGAAGGGTGATGTGTATTATTTTCCTGTCCCTAATTAGGTACTTTAAAGTAGTTTGGACTGACAATTTTTAGAGTAACGTAATAGACTAATTCTGAAGGTCCATCCTCTGGCTAATCTGAACAAGCATATGGCTACCTCTAATTTCGCTTTGTTTGCAACAATAAGGTTACGCTCACACAGGATTAAAAAAAAAAATTGCTGCAGATTTTGCAGCTAATCCAATTTTGCTGTAGATCCCCCATGGCTTTCTCTTCTGTTACATGAAAAGTGATGATAACCGTGGAGAAAATCTGCAATACAATTTGACATGATTTTAGTATCTGTACTGCAGGTCAATTTCCAAAAATGCCTCAGCATATGGATAAGATTTGTAAGATCTCATCCACTTGATTGCTACTGTATCTGCTGCAGATTTTATCTGCTCTCTTCCTCAAGTCAACAGAAATTCTGCAATGCGCAAGATATCCTCCTACAGACTGACTATGCAAAGATTGTATAGGTTATTTGTAACATAGCCCTAAAAAGTACTGCTGGACCCTTCATACACCTGTTGTGACTTGGAGTCAATCTTAGGGCCCGTTTACACGGTATTTGTCCTGTTGTAGTGCCGTACCCACGGCCGCGGGGGGACAGCTTTTCTCCGCGATAACCGGACGGAAGAATGTGCAAGCACAATGTTTTTCGGGCGGTCGGAAAAACCGCTGGGTGGAAAACCCGTGCAGTGGGGACTGCTGCACAGGTTTTCCATAGAAGCCCGTTGTGCTTGTTTGTGGCCAGTTTTTCAGACAGTCTGCATAACCGCAACTCGTCTGAAAAACCGGCCGCAAACCCGTACCGTCGGGACATTCCCTTACGGGTCAATCTGAACCTTATTACAGTTAACACCGTTTTGCAGCATTCTCACTCATTAAGCTCTCCACAGCGCTGCACCCCCCATACATCTCCTCCCTCTTCTCTGACTACCACCCGACCCGTTCTCTCCGCTCTGCTGCTGATAACAGGTTACACTCATCAATCATCCGAACCTCCCATGCCTGTCTCCAAGATTTCACACGTGCGGCACCAGTTCTCTGGAATATGCTACCTCGGGCGATCAGGCACATTCACAACCCTCACAGTTTTAAGAGGGCCCTGAAAATACATCTCCTCGGTCTGGCCTACCAAGATCCCTAACTGCTATCACACACATTTGTCACTCCCTACACTAGGCACTAAACGGGCACTTATCTGTATATAGATGTACTGTCAGGGTGGCAGGGTCATCCATTTTTCATGTAAACCACCCCCTATTTATGAAACATGACTGGACCATTGTAAATCTAGCACTTCTCACCCTTCGTGTCACCCATACACCCTAATAGATTGTAAGCTCTCGCGAGCAGGGCCCTCACACCTTGTGTCTCATTTGTAAGTACTTTTAATGTGTAATGTCTGTACGTTTACCCTTGAATTTGTAAAGTGCTGCGGAATATTTTGGCGCTATATAAATAAAGATTATTATTATTATTAATCAGTAATCTTTCACTCATGACTCCCTAGAACTATGTTCTTTTAGGCTTGGTTCACATCTGTGCTGTGACTTACATTTTTCTGTTGCATCACAAGTGCAGAAAACCAAACCAAACATAATGACAGTGCCAGATCCAATTCTTGACGGACACCAAGGTTTTTTTATGTGATGCTCATCATTTGAATGGAAAAAATAATATGCCTCATTTATGAAAACTGTTAAGCAAGGGTAGTCTTACTGCTAGACATTTTCCTTAAAAGAAGCCCATTGTTGTACACCATGCCACTTTTCATGGGAATCTATGATGGAGGCTCTTTACAGACCCTCAGACACAGATGTGAACCAGGTCTTAGTGGCATTATATATTTGGCCTCTTGTTTACCTTTCTGTCATTGTTACTTTATGACTCTATTAGAGTCACAAAGGGATTTCCAAATAACGTATAAAAAGGGCCAGATAGGAATAAACTAGATGGAAGAGTAGTAGCCTGAGTATGACAATTATGTTTACCTTTCAGAAATATTAGTATTATTCAGTTTTTTTTTCTTAGATGGACATTTTTGCAAAATTAACATCTAAAAGTGCCAACATATAGGTTTCATGTTTCAACTAGCTTCTTAGCAATTAGAGATCAAGTGAGATTTTGTCAGTCCATTTGATCAATAGCTTGGTGACTATTTTAGCATCAGTTGCTGAGAAGCCCCTTAGAAAGTGAGAACCAACATGGCGGCACTAACAGCTGTTACTTATGCAAAACAATTGCAACCACAACAAAACAGAAAATATCACTATAAATAGCAAAATTTGGCAACTATTTCAACTTCTGATTTACTGATATAGGGATAATTTTATATTAAGGCAGCATTTATTTATAGTAATATGATTAAGGTTATTTGGCACAAATTTCTACCAGGAATAAGTCAGGATGCCATGGCCCATCACATGACACCACAGTACTGTAAAAATTGCACAAAATAAGTCTTCTTGGTTTATAGTTGTCAATAGAGTTTTCTATGAGATGTCATTTATGCTGCATATTTCTACTTTTGCTAGTTTTTATTTTAGTTATCACTGGTTATTATTTCTTATGTGTGAACTGTGTCACATGAGTTACTTACATGGTTTTTATAGATGATAGAGCTCAAGTCTACTGTATCATATAACTAAGAAAGATTTAAAGAGGCTACATGGAGAAATATTCATATTAACAACCAGATCTTGAAATGTGGTGCAAACAGTCTGAAGATACTCCATGCTTGGAGATCACAACATAACCGCAAGTGCCATATGACTTTTTAACGTTTCTATTTAGCATAATTTGATGCTTTTTATGGCTGCAAGAAAAGCATAATAAAATTTGTGAAGATTGTGGTATAATCGAAGGAGTGATATCCAATATATTGAGCTACTACATGGGTGGAGGTGAAGGCGCCCAAACATTCACTCCAGCACATGCGGTGTTTGAATATAAGAGGTCCGAAAGTTTTTTGCTGCAAACAGTCGTGTGCCATCTATACTCAATGAAAGTGTGTCTTCTGCATGCAGTGATCAAGACAGTACACTGTCAGAGCTACCAGTGCTCTGGATGTTTTCTGTTTTAGACAGCCCCATAAAATGCCCCAATAAGGGAATTCTGACATAATAAAGGAGAGGTTGCCCTGATTGGGATATCCTCTGTTAGACAACAGAGAACCACAGTAAGCTTATCATTCTGCCTATTGATTTAAATGAGAAAAGTACATCATAGCTAGCAAGTGTGAGCCTAAAGATGATCTTTGGCTTCCGTCCTATGCAACAAAGGTGTATTTGTCCTGCGTTTTAACATGCAGAACTTTCTGCTGTAGAAAAAAATATAGAAAAATAGTACCTCATCTGTTTTTCCAGACATGATGTCTGTAATCCTATGGTATGGAGAATTCCATGTAAATTATGTCCCATTGATCTTCCTGCCTATTTCATTCAAAAGACTATTCTAATTCTAAGAACATGCACACACAGGGCGACATGTATGAACTTTGGTGCTGACAGGCCAGTTCTAAATCGCTTTAAGGCAGTGTAGAATGTGCCAAAATGTATAAACCTGTTCTTTTGCAGGTCATATATACAGGTGCAGTGTAATGCCAATACAACAAGTCTGGCTCAGGCAGACCACCTATTACCTGGTCTGGATGTTCTAACTGTTCTGCACCTAGGTTTGGTGTCAAAGAATCATAAATGTGCTTACTTCTATGAATGTGGTGCGATGCCCTCAGAATGCTCCAAAACTTTGGCACATTAAAAAGTGTCTTTGGCGCATTACAAAGGCATTTATTGCGCCAAAGTTTGGAGTGCGCCTGTTCTTACATTCTTTTTGACTCAAAGTACACCAGAAAACTGGCACAGCCCAGTTCATACATGACGCCCACAGAGGAACATCTCAGGCTACTACCACTTCCCTATATGGCCTCAGGAGGAAAATAGTAGTCTAGGAGCTTGGTGTCATCAGTTGCAAAGTCCACTAATGTATTAACACTTGGAGCTATTAGTTCCCAGTAAGAATACGGACTAAACTTTTCTGTTAGGATTAATTTTGAAGTGAAACATGTACACCCTTGAACACCATTTTGTACATAAATATGTCCAAAATGTTACAAGGGCTCCAAATCCTATGTATAGAAATAGCTAAACATACTACCAACCTGATGCCAGCACAAGAGGGAGCAAAGGAGCTTTCTGCATACAATTTATACATTGAACTCGGTAATAAATTAGCATCTTGTAAGCTCCTAAACTGTAGCCAGAATATTAAATTGCTATGTCTAAACAAAGGATTTGTAGCTCTGAAATAGGAAGACAGCTCCAACTGTTCTAAAGATAAATTAGGAAACTAATCTGCACACAATTATATACCTCAAAACAAAATGGTGCAAAAGGTGGACATTCACTTTAAAATTTTCACATAATTTCAGAGAACTTACGAAACTTTTAAATGCAGCAAAAGCCAGGTGCCAAATCTTGAAAAGCTTTTTAATTATTATTCATTTACTTTAAAGGGGTTTTTCCACCATTTACTTTGATGGCATATTTGCCCTTGAGACCCGCAACTATTTTGGGAACAAGCCCCTGAAAGTGTTGTATCAGAATAGAGAGCCAGTTGCTCTTGTGCATGAATCTCTATTTTGTCCTATGGGAGTTCTAAGCACAGTTGAGTGCTGTGTTTGACTTTACTCAGAATGTCCATATCACAGAATAGAGAGTCAGGTGCAAGCACAGCCAGCTCTCCATTCTGAGCGGACACTTTCAGGGACTGGTTCCTGAGATAGGTGCAGGTTCTATCAGACTTTGATGGCTGATGCTATTGATATGCCATCTCAGTCTATGGTAGGAACACCCCTTTAAGTCACATGAAGCTTCTAAATGCAGCAGAAGCAGGTGCCAAAGATTGAACATTTTTTGTTATAATCTGTTGTCACACACTGAAGACTTTGTGGGACACTATTGTTTCTAGACCAATATTTGACTAAAAGAGAGCAATGAAGTGGGATGCCACAACAGCCAAATGTGGCTTGACTCAGGAGGATGCAGGCTGGCAGGATAAGTTTAGAAGACATGGGGCTTAAAGCAGATCTGTGATATATATCCTAAATATGCCTGTTTTATTTGTTTTATTGAATACAGTATCTGACAAAAGTGAGTGCACCCCTCACATTTTGAAAAATACTTTATTATATCTTTTCATGGGACAACACTAAAGATATGACATTTTGATACAATGTAAAGTAGTCAGTGTATACCTTGCATAACAGAGTATATTTTGAGTGCTCTCAAAATAACTCAACATACAGTCATCAACGTCTAAACAGCTGGCAACAAAAGTGAGTACCTCCCCAAGTGAAAATGGACAAATTGTGCCCAATTTGTCATTTTCCCTCCACATTGTCATGTATCCCGAAACAGCGTTGTCTGTAGATGAGAGATACTGGCTTGGCTAAAAAATCCTTTTTGCTTTCTCAAGACTCGGTGGGTCAAAAGCAAATTGAGGATTTGTTACAACCAACAGAGGACGCTGTGGGCTTCTCAGCCCCTTTCCCATAATGCCTTGTGATATGCAGATGCTAAGTAGAGGGCAAAAAGGCAAAACAAAAACTCTACAAGCCGTTCGTTCGGTGCTCTCCTTAAGGAGAGATCTTCCCTTCCTGATGTATCTTGTTAGTGTTACAAAGTCTTAAGTGTGAATGAGGAGCAGGTGTGTTAATTTTGGTGCTATTGGTCTCTCACTCTCTCACACTGGTCACTAAAGTTCCATATGGCACTCCATGGCAAAGACCTGTCTGAGGATCTGCATAAAAGAATTGTTGCTCTACATAAAGATGGTCAAGGCTCTAAGAAGATTACCAATGCCCTGAAAAAAGCTGCAGCACGGTGGCCAATACCATACATCTATTAACAAGATAGGTTCCACTCAGAACAGGCCTCGCCATGGTCAACCAAAGAAGTTGAGTGCACATGCTTAGCATCATATCAAGATAAGAGTGCTACCAGCATTGCTGCAGTGGTTAAGGGGTAAGAGGTCAGTCTGTCAATGCTCAGATCATACGCTGCACAAGGCAACAAATTGATCTGCATGACTGTCAGCCCAGAAACAAGCCTCTTCTAAAGATGATGCATAAAAAAGTCTACAAACAGTTGGAAGAAACACGGGATGGGGTTTACGGGAACCATTTTTTTGGGTCTGATGAAAAAGATAAAATTATTTGGTTCGTTTTGGGTCAAGCGTGGTGGTAGAAACCCCGGTGAGGAGTACAAAGAAAGGTGTCTTGCCGAATCAACAGGGGGTGGAAGTTCAGGGTTTGGGGTAAATGAGTGTTGTTGGTGGGAGAGCTACATTTCATTGAAGGAACCTGAATCCCAACTGTACTGTGTATTTTGAAGCACAGCAAAAGACCCCCTCCTTCGAAATTTACAGCAGGGCCTTTTCCAACATGATAACAAACCCCAAAACACGCTAAGAAAACCTTTTCCCCTTGCTAAAAAAAATGGGGGTAAAGGGCCCGAGCATTCTCCGCCCTAAACCCTATTGGATTGGTGGGGCAAATCAAAGGGGAAGGGGGGAGGAGCGCAATTTCTCTAACATCCGCAGTCCATGATATTTCTTTTGGGGAGTAGAGAGGATTCCCAGGGGCGAAACCTGTGAAGCTCAGTGAATCCATCCAAAGAGAGTTAAGCCATGCTGGAAAAAATGGTGGCCCCCCAAAAATTTTGACACTTTGGGGCACTTTTTGTCCATTTTCATTAGGGTGCATCACCTTTGTTGCCAGGGGTTTTAGACTTTGTTGGCGTGTGTTGATTATTTTGAGAACACCCAAAATTTTACTTGTTTTTCAAGTTCCCCGCTACTATTTGCATTGTACAAAGTTCATATCTGCGTGTTGCCCCATAAAAGAAAAATAACAATATCTAAAAAAATGTGACGGGTGTACTCACTTTTTTTTAGATACTTTACTTGTGTTCCTAGTGAAATAACAATTCTGAGATATCTTATTACATATCCCTATGTTGTGTAATTCCCCTGTTATTCCACCTAGAAATTCATTACCAATCTGTCATCTAGTGTCACCAACTGTGGGGGTGTCCCTGTCCTGTCTCATTTGTCCAATTGTGCTGACAAAAACGGTTAGCAAAACACGGATGATTTTTAATACATTTCTAGAAGGAAAAACAGTACAAGTAGAGTTTTTTAAAAAAGAATTTTTTATTCACATTAATAAAATTTAGCTAAAAGATATGACTGGGCAAATGATGGTGCCCCCCGAAAAATTTTCAGGTTGTTGCAAAGGTAGAATAATGTGGATTTGGAACCATGATCTGGTATTTGGAAACACGTGTAATGTGCTGGAGAAAGCCTTTAAGTAAAAGTAACTTATACAAAAAGTGGTTTATGGGGTTAATACCGTTGTTTCAAAATGATGCCATTTGGTTGGGAAACAAGAAGCTATGAATCATTCCTCACAAACAAAAAAAAAGGCCAATGATATTTTTTTTTAAAAATTTTTTTTATGCTTTGTTTGAGTAAAATTTGGGGTGAGTGGAGACCCCGTTTTGCACAGTAACCAATGTAGGAAATGTTTGGTCCAAGGTGACAGCAGTTATATAGTGAAAGCTAAAACAGAGATGTCACAAGTCCTCTTTAAAGGGGTTGTCTCACTACAAGGATTGCATTTATGTTAAAGATCTTGCAAAAACATGTCAATTTGCAATATGTGTCCATTAACAGTATCCTACCTATTCTGAGATATCTCCTTTTGTATCAGCTCCTCTGGTCACTATAGCTACAGACCTGTTTGATCTCTCCTGACAGGCTGCCAAAGCTGGTCGCTATAGCTACAGACCTGGTGCCCTCAGCAGCTTGTCACTGCAGGCCAGTAGAAGCCAGTAAACATGCCCCTTATTTCAAAAATGAAATTGAGAAAACAGGACTGAGGTAAAATGAATCGATGTAGTGAGACGTCGCCCCGCAAATACGGGAAAATCATAGCACTCAATGAATGCTATGATTTTACTGCAAATTTCCCAGGGAAAGGGCGGTTGAACTGCGGCCGGAGCGCTTAAGAAGTTCACCACTATACCCCATGTGAACCCGGCCTGTGAACCTGGCAGAGGAGGGGAAAGTAAAGGGAGTTCAAAAGGAAATCAGTATAACTTCACAGAGGTATCAGTTAGTGAGAAGTTCCTGCTTTTCATTTTTTGAAGATACTGTTGGAGTTTTGAGGTAGTCATAGCACGAGACGGGGAAAACAGGATCAGTGGAAGCAAAAAGGTGCACAAGGACTATGTATTGTTTTATGATTTACAAGCCAGTATTTTTTTTTTTTTTTGGGGGAGGGGGGGGGCTCCTGTTCAGGCAAACACACCGAGGGGCATGTGGATTTAATGGTATATGATACTCTAGGGTCAGTGAGAGTAAAAAAAAGTTAAGAGTTCTATATAAAAGATATACTACTTGTTGTTGATGGAAAGTGCCTTAAAGGGGGTTTTCTCGCTAAAAATGATTGGGTTTTAATTAAAAGATCTTTAAAAAACAACAGCTTTGCAATATATGGTTCATTACAAATGTCCTACTGATTTTTGAGGGTAGCCCCGTTCATAGGAGTGCATCAGCTTCTCAAATTTCTATAGCGCCGACCTGTTGATCCTTATCTTACTGGCTGTCAGTCTGAATGACTCATCACCTTTGAAGAAGGTCAGAGCAGAGAGCCCCTCCCCCCACAGAATGTTCTGAGTGTAGGGAGGAGGAGGAGGGCTCTGGCTTCTATGTCTGGGCTGCCCGATTAAACCCCGTGTGTGCCTGCTTCCTCCTGCTCTCCTACACAGATGAGCAGAGATTAGGGTGTCAATAGATGTGACAGCAGTGACCCTGTTTTGTTACTAAACATGATGTTGTGGAGCTGTAACTATATAATACTATACAGATTGTGAACAGTTCATGCTGTGCTGTAAATAGGACACATCCTGAGTAACACTTTTCAGCTTCCCGCCTCTGTTCTGAGAGGGTTTGTTTGTTGTTGCTGGGGGATGTGGAGATATGTAAGCTAAGCAGAGGGTATAGGAACACTTGCAGCCCAAACTGTTCTGCTATTAGCAATCATAGACCTCTCTAAGGCAGGCACACACAGGGTTAACTTGGCAGCAATCCCCCTGCTGTATCAATGTACAGGGGGATAGCTGCCTGTGTGCTGAGGGGGGGGGGGAAGGGGAGGGGAGGGGAAGAGGCAGAGAAGCTAGCACGCCCCTCAATTCAACTCCCTTCACAGACAAAAGGCTTGAAAGCTATTAATGAGACAACTCCTTTAAGGACCATTTTCATTCTTTCATTCTTTGTTAAAAGGGTTTTCTCACCATGTTTCACAGAGCCACAGGCTGATTCAGATTTACACATCCTCACTCTTCCTGGTTAGGCTGTAGGTGGTTCTACAGCAGTGATTAGCATAGCAGCCAGCTCTTATAATTGCATTGACATGGCTGCAGGAGATGTAATCTATAGTGCAGAAGGCTTTAGAGCTCAAAGTAATCAATTAAAAGTAATTACTCTCCTTTATTTGTTATAAATAACACATTCTGTTCTCAAGTTGCCATCCATCCTGTGGTAAAGTCACTCCCTGCTCCCTGTGTAATCAGGAGAGCAGGACAGTAACCAGAGAATCCTGTGTGTACTCAAAGCAGATAAAATCTCTTTTATCTACTGACCAAGGAAATATCAAAATTTGGACAAAGTCTTGATTTAACGTTCCCTATCCCTTGAAAACTTACCTTTGTAGTGAGACAACCCCTTTAAAATGTATGTTTTCAATTTATATTTGCATTTAACATTATTTTGGTTGATAATGCACAATTTGAAGATGTTATGTTTAATAAATAAGGCTGCAGCATTTCACCACAACAAGGGTATATTCACATGTCGGGTTTTTCGTCCGCCCAACGCAGAATTCACTGCTAAATTCAAATCCACAACATAAAGATCTGGACTGCAGTTCACAGTGTAAACTATATTGTGAATTCCCCATTAAAGTCAATGGGATGCAGATTGAAACAAATTCCAACATGGAATCCACATCAAAATTGTCTGACACTTAGGTTTATGACAGTTTTTACAGGTAGTTAAGTGAGGAAGGCTCACAACAGCACTATGGTATCTCATCCCTCCGACTCATATACATCTTATACTGACTATTCTGAAACTAGCAATGCTTACAATGCTGATAACATGCCTGGAAGCCCAGCTATTTGAAACGACTTGACATCCTCGATAACACAACCCTGCTACATGCCATGGAGGACACAGAACCATTCTAGAGAAGTTTTGTTTGTTTTCCAAGAAACAGATGATAACATTTTTCTGGGAAGGCTTTACTTGTATATGGGAAGCACAATCGTATTCATTATTTTCTCAAAAGGCACCAAAGAACAAAAGATAACACTTCAAATGGACATAAAAAGTATGTGATACCAATATAAAAACCCTTCAGTATTGATCATTGATGCCATTTGATGACAGAGTATAATGTCCCTTCATACTTAGTCTACACAGTGGACTGATGCTTTTTCCATCAATGACATCCATGAAAAGGCTCCGGTTTGCCAGTCATGTTTCATCCATGTAGTGGTGGACTGGAAAGCTATCACGTTCAGGTGAGAAAATAGGATAAGATTAGAAGCAAAGCTCTGCTGAGTATATCAAATACCAGGTTCCTCAAAACTAGATAGAACTTATGGTCATACATTGTTTTACTAGCACTATAATACTAGCATGGATTTTACTTGCACAAAACCTTACATCCTTTAATTTATGCAGGCACATCAAAATGTAGAGGATTACTATTTGGCTGCACGCTGACCTATCTGCCAAAAACAGCAGAGGAACATACCTGCATAAGGCCCTTTTGGTAGACAGAACAAAGATCAAAGTCTACAGACAAAGCAACAAAGACAATGCTGGACCAAAGTCACTGTAAAACTAATGTAAGAGTACTATTGTGGAGTACACTATTGTAAGTGCCCTTCCCTTTGAATCCGTAGACGTTCTTTCTCAACTTGCAGACGTTCCTTCTCTATGTGAAGCTTCTCAGACTCAAACTTTAAGAGCTGTAGCCTCTCCTTTTCTAACTGAAGATGTTCCCTTTCCAGTTTTAATTTTTCAGCTTCTATGTCCAAGGGCTGCAAAACAGTCTTTTCTGCTGGCACAAAATCATTCTCCAGGTTGGCCTTCTCTGCGTGCATGACTTGTAGCCTGAGCTTCTCCCGTTCAATTTGCAAACGCTCTTTTTCCAGCTGGAGTCTCTCATGCTCCATGTCAAGGTGTCGCAATCGCTCTCTTTCAATTTGCAGTCTTTCCTTTTCTACTTGTAGTCTCTCGGCTTCAATGCTGAGACGTTGTCTTTCCATCTCCAATTTCTGCTTCTCGAGATTTATAAGTAGGTGGGAATCTTTGTAGGGGATTCTGGCTATAGAACTTAGGGTGCCAAACTCCTCAATTCTGGGAAATTCTTCAGGAAGGTCATTTTCTTCTCTGGAGTCAGGCAAAACAGTTGATAACATTTCATCTTCTTCCATTTCAAACTAAGAAAAAAGAAATAAGAATTGCTGTGTTAATAATAACATTTCAAAAAGAACCATCATCCAAGGCCCTTTTTAGTCCAAAATCCGACGGCATTTTAACATTGCTTGACCGCAGTTTTTGGTGCAGATTCATGCTAAAAACCATCTAAATACAAATGATGCGCACCGGGTTACGTTTAGGGGTGCTTAGTGGAAAAGAGTAGTTTCAACTCCTGAAACATATAGGTAAATGATTCCACAGCACACGTGTGTGTATATGCTTATCAATTTAGATATTTTATATAGTAAAAATGGAAATTTAACAAAATTAGTTTACAGAGCGCGTGTTTCCATACAAAAAAGTGGGTGATCATATATTAAACATATATATATAATTCATATGGCTTATGGCTTGAGGAAATCGTGACCACATGGAACGTTTCGGCTGATGCCACAGCCTTTCTCAGTTGGATCACCTGTAGGTAGTGTAGAACAAAACAAAAAGTGTATGGAACACTGAATACAATGGAAGAAAGTGGCAGGAATCGCAATGGGACAGCTGGAATAATGAACTAGTATGCTGGGGAGCAGCAGGGGAGGATTCCTGTGGCTTCTGTCACATTGGTGTCAGTGGTTGAAGAGATCACACTGCAGCTTACTTACCCCGCCGTCGCTCTGATCTCCTGACAGCAGCCGGGGGCAGGGGCTGCGTCCACAGTACATTACTGTGGAGAGGGGGTGGAGCCACAAAGAGGGGGGAGGGGCTAGAGTGAGCAGAGGGTCGCTAAAGAGGGGGATGGGGGCTAGAGAGAGGAGGAGGGTGGCTAGAGAGAGGAGGAGGGTAGCTAGAGAGAGGGTTAGGGGGCTAGAGTGTGGAGGAGGGGGCTAGAGTGAGGGAGAGAGGTGCTATAGTGAGGGGGAGGTCTGTCTCTGGTGGTCGCGGGCCACAAGCCTCAGGGGGTATAAATTTCCCTCTGCTCCCTGTCTCCTGTCCCCTGTGGTCTGTCTCCAGCAGACTCTCCCCTGCAGTATCCATTCTGCTCTCCTGACAACCAGCAGCTCCAGAAGACTGGTGAGTATGTGTGCTTGGGAAGGGGGGCTAGAAAGGAGGACTGGGCTAGAGAGAGGTGGAGGGGAGGGGTCTAGAGTGAGGAGTAGGGGGGCATGTGGTCTAGAGTGAGGAGGAGGATCGGGGGGGCTGGAGAGGGGGCTAGAGTGAAGAGGAGGGGAGGGGCACCAGAGAGGAGGAGGGGGACTGGAGTGAGGGGAAGGGGCTAGAGAGGGGAGGGGGCTAGAGAGAGGGGGAGGGGGCAAGAAAGGCCACAGGGGGTAGAAGTTGCTCTCTGCTCCCTGTCTCCTGCCCCTTGTGGTCTATCTCCAGCAGCCGCAGGGGGCAGAAATTTTTAATTTCTCCTGCCCTCTGTGGTCTGTCTTTGGCGGCTGCAGGAGTTGCCCCCTTGTCTCCTGTCCCTCGCTCCTGTCTCCTGCCCCCTGTAGGGGACAGACTCTGGTGGTTGCCTATGGTAATAGCTTATTTAGCATCCAGGAAAGCTGGCACCCAATCTATAATGGAAAGCTGGATGTTACCTGTAGGCAGGGCCGCCGATAGGGCAGTACAACCGGTACTGCTGTACCGGGCCTGGGCGGTCTGAGAGGCCAGGGGGGGCCCGCCGCCGCCGGCAGGCCCCGCCCCCCTTGCTTCACAGAGGCCCTCTCTTAATTGTATGCACGTCCGTGCGACGCGCATACAATTAAGATGAACGGCGGAGCAGGGAGAGCTGTGCGCTCCCTGCCCCTGCCGTACCTAGCTCTGCAGGCGGCGCGGCGGAAGTGACGTCATCGCGCCGCCTGCCGAGCTTCCTGTTCTCAGCCGGGAGGTGACGGAGACGCCGGGGGAGCGCGGCCAGGTAAGTAATTAGCTACAGGGGGCCCTGAAATAAAGGGGGGTTAAAAAAAAGGAGTGGCCCTGCACTATTTGGGGGGGCCCCACCTAAAAAGAGGGGCCCCCGCACTATTGACGGGGGGGTAAATAAAGGAGGGGCCCTGCACTATTGGGGGGCCCTACCACTAACGAGGGGTCTCACTTTGCGGGCCCTACAACTAAAGGGGGGCCCCCGCACTTTGGGGGGGTGCACTTTGGGGGGCCCTACACTAAAGGAGGGGCCCTGAAATATTTTAGGGGCCCTGCCATTGGAGGGGCCCTGCGCTATTTGGGGGGGCCTACAAGTAAAAGGGGGGGGCCCTACAAGTAAAGGAGGGGCCCTGCCTAAAGGAGGGCCCTGCATAAAGGAGGGGGTTACAACTAAGGATGGGGCCCCGCACTAAATGAGGGGCTCTGCACTAAAGGAGGGGCCCTGAAAAAAAGGAGGGGGCCTACAACTAAAGGAGGGGACCCGCCTAAAAAGGGGCTTACAACTAAAGGGGGGGCCCTACATAAAGGAGAGGGGGCCCCCCAATAAAGAATGGGCCTTTTAAAGGGGGGGTTTTACCTAAAGGGGGGCCCATAACTAAAAGGGGGGGCCTACACTAAAGGAGGGGGGCCCCACAACAAAGGATAGGCCCTACAATAAAGGGGGGCCCCCAACTAAAAGGGGGGGGCCCTAACTGAAGGAGGGGGGGCCTACAATAAAGGATGGGGGCCTGCATATTGGGGGCCCTACCCCTAAACGGGGGCCCCGCACATGACGGGGCCCCAAATAAAAGGGTGGGGCCTGCACATTGGGGGGCCCTACCCTATACGAGGGGGTCTGCACTATTGGGGGCCCTACAAATAAAGGGGGGGCCCCGCCTTTGGAGGGGCCCGGACTATTGGGGGGGCCCAACAACTAAAGGGGGGGCCCGCCTTTGGAGGGCCCGCACTATTGGAGGGGCCCTGCGCT